>SMGU01001655.1:0-33909 GCA_004348175.1 Puccinia novopanici
TCTTAGGAAATAACTTGGAGAAGTTTAATAAAATATGTGATAACACCAGTGATTCACCCCAAAAAGATAAATTAAATAGGTTGAAGGCCTCAAATAACTTATTTTATAATTCAGTTATTGCTTCAAATGATAGTCATTTTACTTGGGATTGGCCTCTTCATTTCAGTTGTGAGAATTCTTTCTGCAATATTCAATAGTTATGTGAATAAGGGATGTGGTTCTTATTTGGGAATTAAAAAAGTATTTGGGAAAAGTCACAAGTTTTTGTCAGCTTACACCATGCTATTTGAAACAAAAAACAGTCTGAATTTCTGAAAACATATAAGGAAATTTCTAATCAAACAATAGAAATCCTGTAATATTTTCCCAATTTCTTGAAATAATATAAATTATTAAATTTTATTATGAATTTAATTTCAGGTTGAGATCCCTAAAAACAAGGTGAAATGACCTCTGCAATTTATTTCAAAGGTATCTGCTTATTTTAAATATCTAAAAATATCTGTAGTAGGATTATTCTTCATCACCCATAATGATGTGAAACAGAAATTTATCATATAATTACTAATTTGTGGCACGTTGTTCCAAAATCCCACCTTCCATCAAATATAATTGATTTCCATGTATAAAATTTTGGTAATTTATACAATGCCTTCTACATTTTGGTAAGGTTTTGGCTCATGTCTTGTTAGGGAATTTAAAAGTTGCTTGGGTTGGAGGGATACATGAAAAGAGATAGAAATTTGGATACAGGTAGAGATATGGGAGGGATACAGATGTAGATAGAGATGGGATAAAGCATGGATAGGTTAAGGAACCCCCATGGAGGTGACTGGTTTTTTTCTGGTGTCTGATATTATAACAATATAAAAAAAGTCTGCTATCTCACATTCTTGTTGTCAATGAACCCTGAAAGTGAATCTGATTCACCAACTGATCTCAGTATAAAATTGTTTCTTATCTCTTGATTTCTCTTAACTGATCAAGAAGAATTAATCCCCTTCTTGTTTGTGATGTCTTTGTTTTTCTTTATTCAGCTTATCTAGTCCTAGAATTATTAGTGCTCTTTTTTGTCTAGTCTGTCTGATCTGAACTCAATTCATCTCTCAGTTGTTTCTATTCAATTTCCTTCTCAACCACATCTTGACCAATGTGTACCTAGTCCATTTAAACATAGCCTAGTCCAAGCAATTAATCTCATTGGTTCTGCTCCTTCTTTTTGGCCCCTTCTTGAGCCAATCCAGTGACCCTTTCTTGAGTGTCTCTGTCCTCATTCAAAACCTTCTTCATCCCTTTCATCCTTGAATTCAAGCTCAGAAAGCCAAAAAACTCAACAGCAGGTATCATGAGTCAAGACAAACTTCAAAAACACTCTAGGCAGAATACAACACAAGCGCACTCACAAATTTCAAAATTGTAGATGGTGGTGGAGAAATATATCCAGTTACAAGAATACTGTGCAAGGCTGCTCTCAGTGTGTTTCACTGCAAGAAAAACTCAATCAACAGCCTGCAGTTGATTGAGTTTTTATTGCAGTGTTTGGTTTTAAAAGGTGGTCTGAGTTGGATAAAATGATCTAGTGCTTGGTGGCTCTTCTATGGGAAACTGAGAGACTGGAGAGCAATCATAGAAAAGCTAACGCTTTGTGTATACCTTCAAGGATGCCTCTGAAGCACTCAAGGGCCACTATGATGGAGCTGGGAAATTTGTGAGAGGGTCCTAGGCAGTGGTATGAGGGTATATGTCAGCCACAGAGATAATATCAACATACATGATATTATCCAAGTAGCCACAAACCTTATTAATCACTAGAAGGATTGAAGTTGTTACCCTATTTGTTATAATAACATTATAATTAAATAATATATTTATTAGGGGGTATCAAATATAACAAATCCACAATTAGAAACCAGTCAATTATGAAATAATAAATTTCATCTTTGATGGGTCCTAAGAGGTTATTGGTGAAGAAAAAACATTTTTTAAAAAAGGGTGGATTTTGAAAACCCGTCAATTACATAATTGTAGATTTTGTCATATTTGATACCCCCTATTATTAATATTATTACTAGTACAATATAATTACAATGAAATTACAATAATATTATTGTTAGAAGCCCAAAATCATGGATAATAACCTTATTCAAGCCTTCATTAATCATTAATGAACTTAGCCATAACATATTAATAGATAATCACCTGATAAGGCGCTTAAATTATGTATAATCATTATTACATATGCCTGTACTAATCCTTATTGCACTTGTTACACATAAATACAAGTGTCAGAAGGCTCAGAAGGCGTCAATAATGAGTGTAATATCACCTAGAAATGCTTGTAATAATTATTAGAATGCCTGTATACAATCAGACAAGTACTGGTAACCCTTGTAGCATCATGAATGTGTGTAACATTAATTATATATGCTTATAATAATTCTTATCACACATATATGCTTAAAGTAAGGTGTTGAAAACCTCTGGAAGCTTCACCAGTGTGTATAATATGCTCTAATAATTATTATAGATAATGCATACTTGATACAAGGAGTTAACAGCTCCAGTAGTATTATATATAAGTCTATAATTAAGTATAATTTTAACTGTAAATTACCATAACCAATAATAAGATGAGATTAGGATTTAACAGCCCCAGAAAGCGTCACCAGTAAGCTAAATTACCTCACTTGGGCTTTTATTAAGTTACTGCTGCTTGAATTCCCATCACCAGGAATTAACAGCTCCAGTAAAGTAACTCAATCTGATGCCAATTAAATTAAAATGTGCTCAAATAATTTACTGCTGCACTCTGAGCACACTAGAGAGCACCTAGAAGCGTCACCAGTAATGGTACTTGCTTGAAAAATGCCTCAACTGGACCCCAGATTACCATAAGGTTAATCACATGGTCCAAAAGCTCCCATATGGTGCTTCACTGTGATCCAGTGAACCCCAGATGAGGATACCAGCCAACCAGAGGTCATATAGGCCTTCCAGTGAGCGCTTCTGAGGCCCCTCTGATAATATAAAAGCCACTGGTTCCTCCATGGATGGTTAAAGGACCAACCTTTATATATTAGAGAGTTTAATTAATTTTAAGCAATAATTACACAGTTTGGGTTGTAAAATCACTTTGAGGTCGGAAAAATCTGGATTGCTGTAAATTCTGTGTAGTTCTAATTTGACTCTGGACTTTGGTTGAAAATTTTTACTGATTCCAGTTTTTTAGATTTGGGAAAAATCTAATTGAATTTTTTTCTATTTTTTTTTCATTAAAATCAACCATCCACTTCATCTTTAAACTTGAACATATTGGCATTACAAATAAATTAAACTTTGCCTCATGGATTATACATGTGTGAAAAAGTAAAAGAATCTTATTCAAAGAAATATATTTATTTCTTAGCTTTGATTTCAATCATCAGCAAACTATCTTCAGATAAAATCAATTAAATAAAAACGTTTTATATTTTTGAAGCTGGTTTGACAAGCTTTTTCAATTGAATGTGTAACACCTGTAGAATGAAGCTTGAACTTTGAAAGACACAAAAATGAATAAGATGCCTCTGTTTTTCTTGGCCAGAATTGGAACACATGTGATGAGACATTGTCTTCTGAAATTTATTCTGAGACAGGGGAATTAGGGAGAATTGAAACAAAGAGGAATTTGCAAGGATACTGGGGTACTAATAATAAGAAGATAAAAGAATAATAAGTAATGAATTTCCACCTAGAAAATGCAGCAGCTTATCTCTTCTCAGCCTGAATAATACTATAAATATTAATATTTGTTCCCTCACCTTTTATCCATCCACTTTCATTCATCCACTCACTCATGCACACACACACCCAATTATAAATCTCTCATACACTTTACCAATCAATTTACTATATCTCATAACCAGGTAATGAACCACTTCAATATTGGTCTCTATGAATAACAGTAAGTAAAAACCCACCATTTGATGCTTGCTGTCCCAATTAACTCTTTCTAGAATCAGAAAAACAGTGTTTAAATATATGCTCATCAATTGCCCTAATGGCAGAAAGTTGTCAGGGCCCAGGTGTGCTGTTTATTGTGAGATTAAAGTGACTTCAGAAATATACCCACACAGCAACCATGAGATATTTGGGCTAGGCTGTTTATTGGTATTCCATAGGCACATATTGCATGGTAACAAAGATAACCATGGATTAAATGAATTTTAAGTGTATTAATAGCCTCCCCTCAAAGAGATATGAAGCATGAATTTATTTAAAATAAGAAAGGAGAAGACAGAAATTGACATGATATGTAGATACATGTTTTTTTTTTTTGCATTTTGTGAAAACTCATTTTTGGAATAAGTGTATTCAACCAAGAAATTGCTTATAATAAAGACTTGTTTTGGATATCCAGAATGCATATGTTAGCAGAAAAACCAGAAAAAAAACCGGGGCCAGTGGAGATGCAATTCTGCATGTTTTCTGCCAATAACACAATTTTACTTTCCTTTTTTTATTGGATCTATCTGCATAACCTTTTCAGCTTGGCTGTTTTCTCCAATCTTGTGATTTATTTATTGTGGTTTGCAACTCAGCTTCTCTCTGTCAGCCTTAGAGACAGGAAGCCTGTCCAACAGGCTTCAATTGTAAATATATCATTTTAGTTGTTGAAGTCTTTGCTCAAGACCTCAAATGCCACCGCAGCAACAACATGTCACACTTCAATCTCAAATGTCAAGCAGTCTCTCTAAACCCTATCTTTCCATGTGAGAACCGGTTAGGGTTCAGACAGAACTCAATCTCGCTCCAGCCGGTAAAGATAGTGGCTACTCAAAATCAGTCAAGAACCAATTCGTCAAGACCTCAAGTCTCCAAAACACTACTCGCCCGGGCCTCAAGCCTCGATTCAACACATCAGTAAAGTAACCGGAATTACCCTCTCCTCATCAAATCATCATCTCCACTAATCCTTCTCAATTCTTCTTTTCCAAAGTTCTGATCGATCCCTCTTCCAAAAAATCCTCCCTCACTCCTCATACAGTATTGCTGCTGCTTCTCCGTGATATTTGTTATTGTTATTTTCTTTCTCTTTCGCTCATCATGTTTGTTTGATCTCTAACTCGTTTCTTTCTTTTTTCCTCTTATTTTCTCTTCCCAGACTGCTCAAAATCCTCCCTATCCAAAACATTCCTCACCGCCAATCCTAGTCATCATTCATATTATCTTTTCCATCTCTGTGGTATGCTCTTTTATTCTTGTTTCTTCTTTGCCTCTCTCTTCTTTGATGTTTGATGTTGATTCTTTTTTTTCTCAGTTTGGTCCTGTTTTCATAGCAATTTATTGTAAATCTATTATTAGTGGATTCAATTTTTCTCTGAAGAGACTTCATTTTTATTTCAAGAAATTTTTGTAAATAAAATCTCTCTATTTCATAAGATTCTCCTCCTCTTTCTAGCCATATATTGCACATGAGGTGTGGTATAATTTTGTTATGTGCCTGATATATTCAAGGTTGGAGATGATTTTTTTTAAATTAATTTCCAAATTGAATATATTCAATTTGAAGTTCACCTAAATTTTAAAAACAGAACCAGTAAAAAGTTTCAATATCAGGCCAGAAACAAATCAGAAACACACATATTGTACAGGAATGTAGATGTCCCTTACTGTTAAGTCATATTTCCTCTCAAATAGTGTCATTATCACTTAAAAATAAGTCTGAAGAATTTTTTACACATCACCAGGATTAAAATAATAAGTTTCTTCCAATAGCAGAAAAATGACTAAGAAGCTCATTTTAAGGGGCTAAAAGTGCCTTCACATGGAGTCTTGGGGTGGGAATCAAGTGCCAGCTCAAGGATCAATTCTTTCAGGACTGATGCTTTTTTATTCTCTCATTGGGGCATACAGCTTAAATAGAATAATTAAAAGGGCTGAGTTGTGTTTGTAAGAGGACTAATCAGGAAGTTTGAGCAGAAAGGGGTCGGACTTTTAATAATGAGCAACAAGTTTAAATAAAATAAAGTGAAAAGAATGAAGAGCAAAAACCACAAATTTTCAAATAATTAACCTCTCCTTCCAATCATTTACACCTGTCTTCTTTCTCACTTCACTCATTGGCCCTTCAACTACCATCAATGCTACTCACCTGTTTCTTCCCCATGGGTTTTTTTGTGTTTTTTATCAACAAAATTCCACATAGTTTGACACTTGAAGATCTTTATCTAGCTACCTAAAGAATATAGACTGGTCTTAAAAGATTAAAATTTGAGGCTTAGGAAAACGACTCCCAAGCTTTGGAAAAACGACTCCCACGACGTTACAGATGTCAATCTTGGGAGCCGTTGTGCCAATTCCTTGCTGTGCTATGGGAGTTGTCGCACCAAAACTCCCAGAGGAGCCAAAAATAACAAAAAATAAAATAAATTTCATTTAATAAAAGCCCAACACCAATTAAAATTGGGAGTTTTTTTGAGGTGCCCCAATGCCTCTTCCAAAAATTTTTCAGGTTGATTCCATGTACAAAATTGAAGAAGGAGGTATACACATATTTAATAATTTCTGAATAAGTGAAACACATATCTTCTAAATGAGTGCCCCCAAGGGCCTAAAATTTTTTTGGAAATTGATTATGAACCCTTGAATAACTTTTAAAAAAAAAAATCTAGCCTAACAGACTGTACAAAACTGATCATAGATGTGTACACATTTTTGGGCCAAATATTACTACTTGTGGTGGTGCACATGACATTTTGATGAGTGCCCCATGGACCAAAGGTTTTGAGAAGTGGCTATGACCCATGTTCAAAATTTTTTAGGCCTTGGGGGAACTCATTGAGAGGCTACGTGTATCACTTATTTGGAAAATTAGTAAATTTGTGTATACCTCCTTCTTCAATTTTGTACATGGAATCAACCTGAAAAATTTTGGGAAGAGGCATTGGGGCACCTCACAAAAACTCCCAATTTTAATTGGTGTTGGGGCTTTTATTAAATGAAATATAATATATTTTATTTTTTGTTATTTTTGGGCTCCTCTGGGAGTTTTTGTGTAACGACTCCCATAGCACAGCAAGGAATTGGCACAACGACTCCCAAAATCGACGTCTGTAACGTCGTGGGAGTTGTTTTGCCAAAGCTTGGGAGTCGTTTTCCTAAGCCTCTAAAATTTTACCAGGACCCTCTGTTGGGTCATCCAGAGGAGACTAGTGCATCACACTGCAAAAAAAATTCAGTCAACTGCCTGCAGTTGACATGCAGCATGCTCCAGCTAAGCTGCCATCCAAACTCCACCTGTCTGCATATGTAGATTGGTTGGCACAGTCACTGTGCATCAAAGCTTGGTTGAATCATTCTTGGAGAAAGGTTTGAGTAACACCACAAGCTTCCTTGGAGTTTCTGCATGTCAACTGCAGGTAGTTGAGCCAGTTTTTTGTGCAGTGTCACAGATTTCCTAAAGGCCTCTTTCTATTCAAGAGCTGCACTGTTGTACATTACCACAATCCTGTCCTCAACATTCCTGATTTTCAAGTAAAACAGTCAGAGTCATAAAATTATATACTCTTTGTTTTCTTTAGCCTTGTTATGTTGTGTTATTTGAATTCCTTTAAGAAATAAAAATCCACTGAACAAACCAACTTGTGTCCTGTTGCCACTCTAGAGGCATAGTCTCACATGCTCCATCTTAATCCATCCTCCTCTTTTCCATGCCAGTGCTTATGCTTATATATTAGCTTAAGCATATGGTTTTGTTTCATTTGTTTTTCAACAACTTGTTGGCCATGTATGTAGGTATAGTCTAATTAACCTGGTCATGTGGTCTGGCATAAGAGAGCATCAATTCTGAGCCCAAAATATTTGTGCCTTCCTTCCTTGTGTGTCCTGAATTTCTCCTTCAATTTGAACCCCTCTCTAAGCATCTAAATCTTATGATAAGCCACTCCAAGATTCATTTGGCTTTTGGAGAGTTTTGATAGGTGTTTGGAGCAAAGAGATATGGATTTTCAATTTTCCTGGTAAGGAGTGGCACATATAAAGATAGGTGGTAAAAAGACTGACTTGTCCAGTTGCAAAAAAGTCGCCCAAAAAGTGGGTTCAAAAGGACAATGACAAATGAACAAGAAAAGCTCCATGGGAGTAATTGGATTATCTACATACATTGGAATGAAGTCTTCCAAAAGAAAAAAAATCCAACTATCTAGTCCTCTTTCATCCAGAAGAGAAGAAAAATAAGATCTAAAATGAACAGAAAGAAAAAGAAAGAAAGATGTCACAAGAAAATTCAAGTCGTGGTAGAAGGAACGGCTTCTTGGTTGACAAGATTCAGAGGAAACAAGCGAGAGTCTTTTGAAGCATGTAATTAGGTAAGGGAATGACTGCCGGGTTGAAGTTTTGCGACCTCATGATCTATGCTTTCCTCTTCTTGGCCCGACAAACCTGAACATCATACAAGCCATCACTTCGCACAAAGTCAGGCTGGCTCTCGAAATAAAACGAAAAGGGAATGAGACACGATATTCTGGAACAGCTCTTACCTTCTTAGAATTTCGCTTATGGCCTTTGGCCTTCCCTGACGGTTCGCCGACTGATTGGGCAGTGTCGCCATTTTTGGTTGCGTTGGAGCTGGAACCGCCCGCGGTACCTACATGTACATAGATGCTAGGGTAACGAATCCAAAGAAGGCGGTGGGTTAAGACGCCAGTTTGTATTATTAGTTCTTCTCCAAGTACTTACGCGTCATCCACCGCCCCTCTCCTGGCAACCGGAAGAAGTGCGGGTTGGTGGTTCTTCGCAGAGGTAATCGTGGAAATGCGGTCTGAAGAGAGCGGAAGGTGTTACGATGGTATCAGCTGGGTGCAATAATTGGCACGCAAGGGAAAAAAAAGGAGTACTTACAAAATCCAGGGGGTAGTCCTCCGGTGAAGGTTACGTTCAATTTACCGTTGACTGGTTTGTCTGAGATGCCCTTAAACGCAGACACCTGGAAAAGTTGTGCACATGGTAAGCCTGATGCTCTTGAGTTGGCTTGGTTGGAGGGAAGCTGCTAAGAGGGGACTCTACTTGATCGGCTGGAATGATCTCTTTCCCATGCACCGGCTGAATGACCACGTGTACGTGTCCTTTGATTAATCCTTTTTATTCAGTTGCTGAGGGCGAGGTAGTAAGTGTTGGTGGGGGAGGTGAAGGAACCTGGAGAAGTAAGTTTTTTAGCAATGTCATGGGGCAACAAAAATGAGTCCTAGCCTCAATGCGATGGGGCATTTCGCAACCCTTACCGAATCTCATCTTGGCAACCTTGATGACCACTTCAATATCGGTATTCGGAGGAATGACCTTGTCTGCTTCCGGTTAATTCTGTGGAGGTTCCGTGAAGATGGGAAGTTATATCGGAATATCAAAACCTTAGATTCCAGCGGCAGTAGGAAGAGAGCACTTACATCCTAACTGATGGCATGTTTGACACGCTAGGGATGAATCCCATGGGTGTAGGGTTACACGAACCCTGTTGAACTTGAGCGCCATTCGTCAGTGTGGCACCATGGCACAAGTCAATCTGTGTAAACAAGGATTCTCGTGAGTAATTTTCCACAGCATCTTTAACCAAGCGAAAAGGTTGGCAGTGTTGACGTACGAAATTATTGGAGGAGATCAGGGATTTGGCAAATTTGTCGGGTTAGCAGGATTGGTGATGCCGTTTGATTTCGCAGCCTGCTGCACCAAAGAGGGATCAAGGCAAAGGCCGGATGCTTGTTTCTGTGCAGTGGCGGGACTCTTGAGAAGGGAAAGGCCCAACAAAAGAGTAAGAGTGGTCCATGTCATTTTGGAGCGTGTGGAACGGAGAATCTGAAAGGATATAATGGAAAAATGGAAAAGTGGAGATCCTGTGTGGAGAACGAGTGCCTAGAATCAAGCACAAGCAAGTGAAGCAACGATTAATGATAGACAAGTGGATGGGAAGGATGAGGTTTGGAAGTTTTCAAGGTGCGCCTTCTTTGCCTCCATGGCGCTGTGAGGCTTCTGGCTTGATGAGCTATATCTGCCCTCCGCTTCGTCATCTTGGTTACGCCCCTTCTGCTTAGCCCACCCTGACGAAAGGGTCCTTTGTGGCTGCACTTCGCTTCTTCTCTTGATCCTATGTACAATGTGTGTAGATATACATGTTATACATACCTACATAATGTTTTTATGTATGTTGCACTACCTAGGTAACTATGTACACCCCATCCGTGTTCCGCAACTTCTAGACGCCACGAAAGAGCGTCTAGCCGGCGCCTCCGAGCCTCGTCGAGTGTGCTGTGCTAAGTTGGTTGCCGTTGAGCGCACGATACATATGGAGTTTCGGCCGAAGATGTCTTGAGGAACAATATTCTCAGCCTAGCTTAACTCCAATCCCCTCTTTCGGGTCGCGAAGCGACCTCTGAAAGAGGGGCTTGCGACTAATGTCGGAATGTTGGCCGGGACACTATGGTTTTTGCGGCATGAAACTGGACAAAAAAAATATTATTTGTTGTGTTGCAACCACGGTGGCCAGGTGGATGATTTTGAGTAGCCTGAATAGCTGGGAATCAGGCCTTCCCGCCACTATTTTTTTAAGATTGATGTGAGCACGATAGATGCACCTTCCACTGCAAAAAAAAACTGGCTCAACTACCTGCAGTTGACATGCAGAAACTCCAAGGAAGCTTGTGGTGTTACTCAAATCTTTCTCCAAGAGTGATTCAATCAAGCTTTGATGCACAGTCACTGTGCATGCTGCACAGTGACTGTGCCAACAAATCTACATGTGCAGACAGATGGAGCTTGGATTGCAGCTTGGCTAGAGCATGCTGCATGTCAACTGCAGGCAGTTGACTGAGTTTTTTTTGCAGTGTTCCTTGGTGTTAAAGTGAGACCAAAGAAAAAATCTGACACCTCTCCTAAGTCCATAAGCTGCCCGTCAATCTGGACAAAAGGTGTATCAGGAAGCCACAAATCAGATATATATACAGTGATACAGCAAGAACAAATGGAAGATTGAGGAATCAGACAAAAAGCTGCAGGACAAAACATGAAAAGGTCTCAATTCATGAAACATTGAACTCATTTTGCGAGGGGATATGTACATTGGAAGAGCCAGATTTTGGCCAGACATGCGCGAGAATGGTGTAGTTGGGGCAAGGGTTTTGTGTCAGGAAGATATGGTAGTGAGATGGGCAAGAATCACTTACCAAAATAGCCAGAGTGTCCAAGCCAGAATTTTGACAGGCTCACTGCACTTGCCTCTGATTCAAGGGGCTGTATTAAGCTAGATTCTCAGCAGGACCTGATTGGCTGGATGGGTTGATAACTTGATTTTGAACCCATGAATGGCCTTTTCGGCACAGAAAACATGGCCTGGAAGAACTGAGGATCATGTTAATTTTGAGTGAAAATTTTCTGAAGCTTCCCTAGTAGTTCAGGCTTTGTCAACTGCTTTTTGGCAAGGAATTGGTAAAGGTTGCAGAGATAACACCGTCACATACCGAGAGAAATTGGGGGAATGGCTGGATCCGCAAAGATTTTGTTGATCAGTTTTGGCGTAGAAAGGGATGCATGCATGCCGTGGAAAAGAAGTCGTCAACCCACCGAGTCTCCTCAAAGCTCAATAATAGAAATATGTTAACACAAAAAAATGCCTTAACTCCATAACTGTTAAGTTTGCACAATAAGATTTCATTGGAAAGGTTTATGAGGCTCATCGGAAATGCTTAAAACAACTTACACACCGCTTTCTACATCTCACATCCAGAGGGTGTGATCAATCAAAAAGATCCTTCCTAGTTTGACTGTTTTTGGTGGAACCTACAACTGGCAAGCATGTACCCATGGCTCACCTTTTTTTTTTTTTTTTGAGTCTTTGAGTAGCTCCTTTTTTTTTTTTTTTTTTTTGAGTCTTTGAGTAGCTGATTTTAAGCTTGTCGGACAAAATTTTAAGGGGGATCGGAAGCAAAAAATGATATTGTGAACACCCCTAATGGCCGACGTTGCTTCATGATGTGTAAGGAGTTGCTTATCAACTCCTCACTTGACAATCCGTGGTGCTAGAATCAAAGCTCTTGTAGCTTTGAGGAGACAACTTCTAGAACCCGCGTATGATTTCTAGTTCAGTAGAAAGGAAAAACAAGGTCTCTCAACAACATTAGTGAAAACAAGAATAAGAAGAATGATTAAAGAAATAAGGACAATCAGAGAAAAGATGGAGAAAGGGAGAAGTGGTCTGACTTACCTAGTTCAGTAGAAAGGAAAAACAAGGTCTCTACTGAACTAGGCAGGGGCGGGGAAGAGTGAATCTAAATAGTCTTGATTAGGTAATCCAAGATTGACATTTCAGTGAGTCCCGCGGGGGCTTACAGTCTCCCCCCCTGATAAAAATTGAAGTGAATGATGAGGGTTGATGGTGTGATGATGTGAGGGGGGAATTCAGGAGTGGAAGAAAAGGAGAGAGAAAATGAAAATGAAAAATGAAGGAAAGAAGAATAGAAAGGGAAGGGAAAGGAAGGGAAGGAAGTGAAAGGAAGAATGAGGAAGGGAAGTCCACGACCAGGTCCACGCCAAATGCCACGTCCTAAGAAAAATGGAGAGTCGGAGGTTTTGTGCTCATGTCTATGAAAAGGTGTAGATTACCCTGGCGGTGCATATTGGGAGGAACTTACTTTGTTAGTTCCTCCAAGTGCCCCATCATCGTCCGCTGGGAAGAATTTCTTGATCTTGGAAACGTGAAAGGTTGAATGGCGTTGGTCGCCCGCCGTCAGTTTGAGTTCAACACTCTGGCCGTTATTGAAAACGCGGAAAACTTCATAAGGGCCTTCAAACTGGGGCTTCAGCTTGTCTGCTCCAGTACCGCGCCGACCACGCCAGTCTTGGGAGTTCAGGAGCGCCAGCGAGCCTGGAATCAGTTCAGGGAATCACGTGTCTTCCGATTGTGATGGAAAGCCTGTTTCACGCGGCTTGTCCAAAGATTATCTCTGGCGTCAGCCCAGTCAGCCTCGCGTCGCTTTATCCATCGTTCCAGTGAAGGTGGTTCATCCGATTCAGCCGCGGTAGAAGGGAAAAGACGAGGTTTGCGTCCATAGACTAGTTCAAAAGGTGTGAAACCTGTAGCAACATTAATGGCTGTGTTGATAGCGAATTCTACAGAGGGCAAGGTCTCCAACCAACGACTTTGGCGTTTGGTGGTGAAGCTGCGCAGGATTTGTCCAACTGTCTTGTTGGTACGCTCACTACGACCATCCCCTTGAGGGTGGAACGTAGTCGTCATGTGGAACTGAATCAATAGCCGGTCCATTAAAGCTTTCCAGAATCTCAAGGTCCAGGTCTTATCTCTGTCACTCAGAATTGATGAAGGCACGCCAAATATTGCGATCCATCCGGCGAAAAACCTGGAGGCCGTCTTCTCCGCGGAGTCCTTTTGGAGGCCAGGGATAATACGTGTAAAGCCTGTTAGTCGGCAAGTGATGGTCAATAGCATGTCGAAGTTTCCTGATTGATTCAGTGGTCCCACAAAGTCGATGGCAAGATGGTGAAGAGGTAAATGGGGCATTGGTGGTGTCTTCATTTTCCCAAGAGGTGAAACAGTCGCGGCTTTAGTCACTTGGCAAATGGCACATGATTCAGTGAATTTGACTACTTCCTTAGCCATTTTCGGCCAGAAGAAATCTTGACGAAGTTCCGAAAGCGTTTTCACATAGCCAAGGTGGCCCACCCGGCAGTGACAATCTTCGATCAGTTTTACACGAAGCTCTGCAAAATCTGGAATCACAAGTCGTCCGTCAACCAGCAGGAGACCGTCCTCCTCAACACAATTGTCTCGGAGAGGCAAAACCTTTCGGAGAGCCACACAGAACGGGTCTGTGGTATAGCCTTCCATCACTTGCTGCTTGATTGAAGCGGAGAGAGTGGCACCAATCTCTGCCAGGGCCACGATGTACCACATCATCAGAACTGACGTCCTCCGAGATCAACTTTCGTGACAGAGCATCCGCCACGGTGTTGTCCTCCCCGGGATGTATTGGAATTTCAGGTCGAAGTCTGCGATGAGCTCGAGCCATCGCACCTGCCGTCAACTGAGCGTGTTGCTTCATGAGATAAGTAAGAGAGTGATGGTCAGTCATCACGTTGAGTCGCATGCCTAACAGAAGCATTTTCCATTTTTGTAAGGCATGGACGACAGCCAACAGTTCCTGCTCGTGAACCGGGTAATTGCGTTCCGCCGGTGTCATCAAGTGAGACTCGTAGGCCACAGGTGAAGCCGTCTTCCATTCTTTCCCTTGGAACAGGGCAGCTCCAAGTCCAGAACCACTCACATCCGTGAATAGCCACAGCGGATCTGGAGAATCATAGTCAATATTCTTCAGGCATGGAAGGGATGTCATGATTCTTTTGATATTATTGAACGCATCTTCCTCCTTAGGTCCCATTTAAAATCTTTTGCATCAAGTTTGGTGCTCGTCAGCGGCGTCAAGGTCCGACGTACTTCTCCAGCCCCCAAATAAATTTTTTCATCCATTGAACAGTCCCAGAAATTTCTTTACACCTTTTGCCGAGCGTGGAGTTGCCAGTCTAGAACATCCTTGATTTTCTCATTGTCCGCCCGAATTCTCCTGCAGTGATCCAGTTGTCCAAGAATTTAATGGTTCCACGAAACAACTGGGTTTTCTTAGGGCTACAATAGAGATTTGCCGTCCTCAATCGTTGAGAAACACGGCGGACGTGCAATTCGTGGTCGGCAAGGTTGTGAAAAAATCACTATATCATCCAGATACACTACAGATATCATCAGAAGCTCACCCAGGGCTTCTTCCAAACGTGCTTGATGTGTGGCCGGGGCGTTGGTAGACCCATTGGCATCATACCACCATTCAACCAGCCCCCATGGGTCTTCACCGCTGTCAGAGGTATGTCCGCTTCCCTCATTCGAGTCTGGAAGAAGGCGTTGGTTTGATCAAGGATGGAAAAGACACGACCTGTAGCTACCAACCTGACAAGTTCATCAACGTTAGGCAGAGGTGAACGGTCTCGGACTGTGAGACTTTTAAGTGTCCGGTAGTCACAAATCCACCTGGGAAGCGCAGAAGGGTCTTTCTTTGGAATGATAAAACTTGGTGATGCATATTGGCTCGTGGACCGACGGATTCGACCTGCTGACATATGTTGGTCAAATAAGGTTCGCCATGCTTTCAAATACTTCTGTGGATACGGAAAGGACTTCTCATTGAATGTAGCTTGGGGGTCTTTCAGAATAATCTTGTGTCGCACCGGTGATCTTTCATCTTGCATGGTAGGTGGGAATGAGCCATCTGTAAATTGACCCTCAACTTCGGCTTCATTCAAAATGGCCGGGATATCAACAGGGAAAAGATCTTGAAACTCCTGTAACACGCGCACTTCAGCCTCCTTACAGATGGAATTATCAGGATCGTGATTCTTCAAATGAACCTCCAATTGAATTTCATTCAATTGTGATGTATTGCATTTTCGAAAATCTTGTATAACGCGTGCGGACTTGTCACACCGCAACGATTGAAGGGGATTGAAACAGAAAGGGAAAACGCAGAAAGAAACGGAATGCCCAGAATCATTTGGTGGGAGCCGACAACAGGTCCACATTGAGAGTAACATCTGAAAACTTCAATCCAGAAAGAGGTTCCACAAAATCGGCGGTGGTAGAGTGACGAAGAACAAGAGGAGTGGATGTACCTCTTGCAACGCCAAGGAAATTGTCATCAGTCGCGGCAAAAGTCGCCTGGGAAGATTTGCAGAGGTGACTGCCTCGTCAGAGATCAGATTGATCTCTGACCCAGTGTCAACGAGACCGCGTAAGTGTTTCCCATTGTGAAACAAGTTGATGAGGAGGCGTTGAGGTTTTGTACGGTGCACATACCTTGTCGCGTCTAAATTGGCGAGCTCTTCATCCAGAGCAGTCAGGGCGGCGACGGATGCCTCATCCAATTCAGGGAAGGTGTCTTCTGTCAGGGCCGCCACCAAAACTGATTTACCAGGAGGGCGGCTGGCTGGAGGTTGCGAGGATCTACCCGCCATTGAAGGAGCTGTTGGGCCTTGGGGCGTGGCCTGACGTAATCGGATGGTTTAGATGGGTCACAAAACTAGAGGGGATGCTGATAAAAGATCGGTCGCCTCTTTCTGTGCACGCCCGGGTGTGTTGCCGCAGGGCTTCTTGCAATGGTGGCATAACCCCTTTGAATCAAGGTACGCACGTAAACACCACAAATTGTCCTCCGCGGATGGCTTAGTACTTGAACTAGACTGAGGAGTTGTCGTAGTCTTAGATCTGAAAGGAACCCGTCGAGGTAAATTTTCGTCAAAGGCTGCTACACGCTGCTCGAATGTAGAGTACTTGAAAGGAGAAGCTAATAAAAGTTGAAAGTCATGCACTTTCATCTTCAATTCTGGTGTGAGCCCAAAAGTGAGAGCTTCCGCCAAGTCGAATTCCGAGACTGTCTCGCGGTCGAAATTGATCATCGTACGCAGGGTACGAGCCCTCGTGCTGTAAGCCACGAAAGTCTCAGTATCGCCCATCTTGAGACGACGGATTTGCTCCCGTAGCTTCGTCGACCAGAGGGCCGGGAGTGCAAAAGCCAAGAGGTTTGCTTTGAAAACAGGCCATGTGGAAGCGGCATGTGTGGACGTTTCGGCAGTGTAGAAGGCCAAGGTGTTTGTCTCCTGGATTAGACCGCCCGCAATGCGTACTTTATCTTTGTCAAGAACGACCCCCTTAGTGTCAAAAAAAACCTTGAGGGCTTTGAGCCAGTGAAGAAAAGGCTCAACCGCGTGAAAGGGGCCCTTGTAGATGGGTCCGTCGGAGAGGCGGAAGCGTTGGAGGTCAATGCTGCGGTCAACAGGTTGGACAGACGGCGTGGACGATTCTGCCTTGACGCTGAGACGCAACAGGGCTTGCTCGAAGTGCGCCATACGTTCTTGAGTAGCCTGTCTATCCGCCGCTAGTGCTTGTCTATCCGCAAGAGATTGAACCGTGTTTGCATGTTGGGCTGCCAGCAAGAGACGGACCAATTCAGTCGTCGATTGTTCCTCAGGTTTGGGGATAGTTGGGAGGGTAGAGGTGCCAGCGGTCGGGCCGTCTTTGGGAGTTGAACCGCCCGCCGATGAGAAAGCACCCGGCGTGAAGGGTATCTCAGAGGATGACATTGCCGACAGGAAAGGAGATGGTACTTCTGAAGGTGTGGTGGTGTCGGCAGTCGCAGGTGATGGAGTAGATGCAGTAGCTCCTTGGTTGGATGGTGCGCTCTTAGCAAGTTTCGCAAGACGGCGGCATTCCGCGTTCTTCGCGTGAATTAAGGCTTCGGGATCGTCAACCGCAGGAACTAATTTGTTGGAAGATTTCTTCTGACGGTCAGAGGGCATACGCGTCCGGATGTCCCAATGTGGTGAAGAAGGGTTGAGAAAAAAAAAGTGTAAGGAGTTGCTTATCAACTCCTCACTTGACAATCCGTGGTGCTAGAATCAAAGCTCTTGTAGCTTTGAGGAGACAACTTCTAGAACCCGCGTATGATTTCTAGTTCAGTAGAAAGGAAAAACAAGGTCTCTCAACAACATTAGTGAAAACAAGAATAAGAAGAATGATTAAAGAAATAAGGACAATCAGAGAAAAGATGGAGAAAGGGAGAAGTGGTCTGACTTACCTAGTTCAGTAGAAAGGAAAACAAGGTCTCTACTGAACTGGGCGGGGCGGGGAAGAGTGAATCTAAATAGTCTTGATTAGGTAATCCAAGATTGACGTTTCAGTGAGTCCCGCGGGGGCTTACATGATGTCATTATGAGAATGAAGTGCACAAAATCATCCTTGGTCAGTCCTGAATCATAACTTCCAGATGATGAGGTGTGGTGCAAGACATGGTAGCTATGACTTTATTCATTCAGGAAAGGGATGCTGATTGATTTAAGTATGGCATTGGAATGGGATTGTTGGGAATTATCTACCACCAAAGCAACAATTTTATAATGTATCCTGGCCAAAGCTTAATATTTCCATGATGAAGAGGAACCAATGCATAGCATAAAGCTCTTGATTTTGATGGAAGAAGTACTTCAGTCTTGCTGCATAATGTTGAAGTGATTGGTGAAGTGTTACAACAATTATCCAATTTTTAAAGGGCCTTAAGAAAATGGCTCCCAGGATTTTAGACACACAAATCCCACAAAGTTGAGGACATTGAAGTCCTGAAAAGTTTAAAGAAGTGACTATACTCCCCTAGTAGCATGTTGCATGATTGGTGGCCTCAGAAATATAAAAAATCAAGCAAAGAGGTGTAGCCATATTTTGGAGTCATCTCCTACTATTCCAAAATATGTTGTTGAATTATTGAGATGACATTCAAAGCAACTGTCAGCCTTTGAGTAGATTCAAGCTATTAACCCAGAGCTTGAGGTTCTAAATTTGGAAGGTTGATGATGTGAGGAATTCAAAGCTTGCATCTGGAACAGTGTTTGAGGATATGTTGAGGACTGTCAACTTCAAGAGAGTGATGTGAGGATATCTTTTGGAAATGTCGAGGAATGTTTTAAGATAAATTGTTATCTCATCTTGAATTTCTGGGGACATAGAAATGAGCAAGATACAAGATATATAGAGATGTAAAACCAAATAACTCTATATAAGCATAAGAGACAGATGATTATAAAAGATAATAAAGCATTCAGTCTGTGTAATAAATGTGATGAAAGCTTGTGAAATTTATTGTGACATTTACAGCCGATGTGGGACTCCTGTGGGACAAATAATAATATTTGGTAAAGATCCTCTGAGGGGGATATCAATTGCTTAACTAGGTAAAAGCTATTACAACTGACGGGTGGTTTGAAAGACCTGCCCCTCTAATAGTACTACACAAATATAAGGAATCTTGAATCAATATTTAAATAAAGATGGCAGATTACAAGACAGAGTTACTATGTATAGTAGCCTCTATCAGACCTAGATCACCCTAAACAACACTCTTGCAGACCTAATACAACTTCTTATGATGGATAAATAATCCAGTGGGATTGATTTATGTGAAAGGATAACCTCAAGCCTAATACTAATACTAATATCCTACTACACTAAAGACTATAGATGCCACAACTAGCTAATGTTATACTAATAATGGACTGTTTTTGACGAAGTTGTTGATGATTAATTACTCTATAATATGTTGTTAGAGCCTTAAATCACTTGTAACCTCCTAGTATTGTCACTACTACTACTACTACTATGCCTAATCTTGTTACTAATAATTGTTGTTGATGTACTACTATTGTTATATATGTTTTACTACCCTTACTCAGACCTTGTAGACGAAACTGTTACTTAATAACCACTACCACTCACCCTTACAGGGAAATCTTGTAAATAACACTACTACTACTAACTAACCACTAACAAACCCTACTAACTGGTAGATCAGGACAGGCTCCTCTGAGTCGGTGTGGAAAGGTTGGATTGAGGGGGAGAGGCCCTTCTTTTATATTGAAGAGTGAGGGATTTTTGCTGCAGGGGAACACCCTGAGGGACTTATTTTGCAGGGGAACTAATATTCCACCTGAATCCTGTGTTCTGATTGGTCTGAAACCCAGCATCTGAATAAGATCCTGTGATTGGTCAGGTTTTGAACTCCAATGGAGTATTCTGATTGGCCAGTCCCAGAATTCTGATTGGTCCATGCCAGACTCACCAGTCCACCCATCCTCCCTCCTCTCGGGGTCTCCGCCTCTCTTGCCACTTCACTCCTTCCCCTCTTCCTCCTCACCTAATTATTTCCCTCCGCCACTTTTCTGAATACTGAATTCCAACACCCTTATATGGCAGTATTCCACCCTTACACAAATTAAATACCCTTATAAAATACTTACCCTTATAATTACTCCTAACCTCCTTTCCAATCCTGGTTGAGACAAAAAGTTTCCCGGTCGTGGTAGGTCCTCTGTTCCAATCCTGGTTGAGACCAAAGTTCCCAGTCGTGATCCGTCCACTGTTCCAATCCTGGTTGAGACCATAAAAGGTCACCCAGCCTTGGCATGTCCTTGGTTCCAATCCCAATGAAGTCATAAACCTTCAACCCAAACCATGTCCTCTGTTCTAATCCTGATCAAGACAAAGTGCTTCACACAGCAATGTGTCCTTGGTTCCAATCCTAATCAAGACAGACCTACATATACCATGTCCTCTGTTCAAATCCTTGTCAAGACATCCTTATGTGTATAGATGCTAGCTCATCCTATCCATATGTCCTCCTCTTATAAAGAATGTCTTGTGCATGCAAATATCTAGTCACAATACCTCTGCAATGCACTTTTGGCATTGTAACGCAAATAGAGCACCACACCGGTACAAAAAAAGCTTGCGTTTGAATGCTGCTTTTTGTGGGAGAATTTTCATCTCAGCCACACTGACCGAGCTGTATGGAAACAGTGTACAGCCCCAGGAGAGCCTGGATGACCAGGTTCTGGGGCCCGGGGCAGCACTGGGACCAACCTGGTCCCATGTGCCGGGTGGCTTCCAACATATTTTTGCACTGTGAGTCAATTGGTGTCGGTCCCGAGACCTGAATCCAAAGAACAAAAAAGATAGAAAAATACACATAAATACAGGCTCTGTGGCGGAAACCAAGAGTGGCTGAAAAAAAAAAAAAAAAAAAAAAAAAAAAAAAAAAGAGACAAAAAAAGTGGTGTTGCAAACGCAAGCTTTTTTGTACTGGCTGTACTTGCAGGCTGGCATCAACAGTGAGCAGAGAAGCTAGAAATGAGAAGACACTGAGGACTGTGATGGTGAATGGCTCACAGGATATTGCTCAAGAGATGGACGAAAGAGAATGAGAGAGAACCAATGGTTTTGATTTAATTGTAGCTAGGCTAAATATATAATCTAAATACAAGTGATCACTGTGGTAAAACATGCTCAACTGCCTGCAGTTGACATGCTGAAAGTCCAAGGAAGCTTTTGGTGTTACTCAAAGCTTTCTCCAATATTGATTTAACCAAGCTTGGATGCACAGTCACTGTGCACACTGCACAGTGACTTTGCCAAAAAATCTACATATGCAAATATGTGGAGTTTGCATGGTAGCTTGGCTGGAGCATGCTGAATGTCAACTGCAGGCAGTTGATCAAGTTTTTTTTGCAGTGGATCAAACTGTGGTTGATAAAAAAGAATTAATAATCAATATAGAAGAGCTAAAACTGGTTGGCCAGATGATAAAGAATAAACACATGATTTTAAGACTCTAAAACAGAGCACCCACACTGGGTCAGGTTGTTACGCTGAGACAGGATTAGCTTGAAGACAATAGAAGAGCTGAAAACAAGAAGACAAGATTAGAATAAAAAAGTCATTACACTATTGAGGTGGGTGGATTAGCCGGGTTATAAAATAAAGATATTGATTGGTAAGAATATATATATAGATGATTGTCGAGTGTGTGGGTGTATAAATGAATGTATGAATGTGAGTGAGTACAACATTGAGGGAAAAGAAAGAGGAGTATTTATAGTATGATTGATGCTGAGGAAATACATAAGCTGCTGACTTTTCCTTGTGGAAAGTTATTACTTTTTATTTACTTTCTTTTCTTATTATGAATGCTCCAGCATCCTGGCGCATTCCTTTTCTTTGAATGCTTCCTGCTGCACTTGTCTCAGCAGACATTGCAGCAGTCATTGACTCATTACATGTGTACGCATTCTGGCTGAGGATACCAGAGCCATCTGATACAACAGTGTGGCTTTCATGTGCTGAGTTCCCTTCTACAGGGATTATACCTTCAAAACCCCCCTTAATCCTGTAGGAGGTAATAGTCTGAGGTTTATACTGAACTTTATGTGTTTGACTCTATCTAAAGCCTTGGTCATTATGTCTGCTGTCATTTCAGCTGTTGGAACATATTCCAAAGCTATCTCTTTGTATTTTACAGCTTCTCTAATATAGTTGTAGTGAACATCTATGTGTTTTTTCTTGAGTGAAATACTGGGTTACTTGCTAATTTAATTGCTCCTTGGTTGTCTGAAAATAATATAGCATATTCTTGTGGCTTATGTGTGTCTTCCAGAATCTTTCTAATCCATTTTGCTTCTTGAGCTGCAGAAAGATATGCTCTGTATTCTGCTTCAGTTGAAGATAAGCTTACAGCTGATATCTTCTTAGATCTCCATGAAATCAGATTCTTCCCAAGAAAATAAGTAAATCCACATGTTGATTGTTTCAAATCATTTTCAGCCCAACTAGAGTCTGTGTAACCCACAAGGTTAAAATCTTCACTCTTGACATATTCAAGACCCAAGCTCTGAGTTCCTTTCAAGTATCTTAGACATCTTTTGAAGGCTCGCCAATGTTTCAATCCAGGATTCTCTAAAAACTGAGATAATATTCCTACAGTGTAGGTGATATCTGGTCTAGTACACTGTGACAGGTAATTTAAGCATCCTATTGCTGCTCTATAGTCTTGTCCAGTTTTCTTGAATTCTTCTATCTCTGCCTCTGTGGCTTTATCCAATTTGATATTTGATTGCATTGGTGTTCCAAAAGTTTTAGCATCTTCCATATTGTACTTGGTTAATAATGCTTTGATATAATGCTCTTGATCCAGTCTTATTGATCCATTTCTTTGTGTGTAACTTTCATTCCAAGAATGTGTTGAGCTTTGCCTAAGTCTTTAATCTTAAAATCTCTTTTTAACATATTTAATAACTCTTCCTTCTTTGGCCCTATGACAATAATGTCATCAACCCACACAAATAGTATTGTGCCATTATTAATGAATAGACATGGATCTGCTTCACTTATCTGAAAACCTTTGTTTTCTAACCAACTGGCCATGGTATTATACCATGATCTTGCAGATTGCTTCAAACCATATAGTGACTTCTTGAGTTTCATGATATAATCATCATTTCCCCCTTCAAGAAGTTATCTATATTTTGTCTTCTAAGAGTTTCTGGTTTAGTTTCAACTAACCATTCTTTAAATCCCTCTGGGATATTCATGTAGACTGTTTCATCTTCTTCCAAGGTAGCATTAAGGTATGCTGTGACAAAATCTGCTTGCCTTATTTCTTCTCCTGTTTCTACAGCCAGGGCAATCAAATACCTTAAAGTAGACAATCTCCCAGTAGGTGAGAATGTTTCTTGGTAATCTATACCTTCTTTCTGCTTGAATCCTTGGGCAACACATCTTGCTTTGTATCTTTTTAATTCTCCTAACTCATTAAATTTGTCAGCTGGCTACCAAGTTAGAGCCAACTAACAAATAAAAAATCAAATATAAAAATCTTAGAATAAATCAAAAGAGATATAAATATATTTTTTACCTTAATAAAAAATAATAAAAACACTTATAAAAAATCTCAGAATAAAGTTATAAAAAGAAACATGTTTTAACTTGTTTTAATTTCTCTTTATTCCTTTTTTACACCTCTTTTTACAAAAAAGCAATAAAGAAATTAATAAATAAATTAATTAAAACAATAGAACTTGTCAAAAACCACTTGGATGAGTCGAAAACACTCTCATTGATGTTTTCAGACATGTACATAATCCACCAAGTGCCCCTGTGACTCATAACTGCTAGATTGAGGTACATAATTACCCCACAGCTCAGTACAAACTAAAAGAGGTAAAAAGAGAGCCTTGAGACGAACAGAAATGATGTACAATAATTATTTGGTTCGTCTAGACAACCAGTAACTCATAGAAATGGTATGGTTACAGCCTGGTTGGGCCAGAATAGACTACTTTGGTCCCTAACAACGCCTGATTAAACCAAGCCAGGGTTTCAAGTGGTTGTTACATGTTTGTAACTGATGTTTCTGGACGTAACTAGATGGTTACCAGCCAGGCCTGACCCAATAAGAACAAGCCCTGGCTGGGCAGTAGCAATACTTGGCCCAACCTGGCTAAATACAACAAAGCCAGGCTAGTACAACACAACCAGGCTGTCCAGGCTACAACCCACTATTTTTCACGAAGCAAGGTGACCATAGAGGACCCAGAAATGATATTTAAGAGGGCCCTCCTCCCCCCATATTTTAGATCCCAGCCTCAGACAATATTCCACAGAAATCACTACAACCCAGTTCCTCCTGATTCCAACCAGCAAGCAACTCAATTGTCCTCATTTCTACTCGTCTGAATCTCACCAACAACCACCAACAACCCTTGGAGTCCTCAGAGCAGCCCATTTACTAGTGAGTAATAACACTTCTCTGAATACTCCACTTTTCTCTATTTTCTCTGGGAACAAAACCACCCCTGTTCCAACAGGCCCCAGTTTCTTTGTGCAAAGGTACCTAAGTCCTCTGCACTCGTGGCAAGACACCTTTTAGAGGGATCCAAACCACCCCTGCTTGCAGGCCCCTCTGAAAATTTAATAATAAAGACAATTCTTGTCTTATTATTATTTTTTCTTCTTTTTTTTATATAAACCCAATACCATTGGATAACCCCAAAAAACCCACTTTCTCACGCTCAAAACTGCCCAAAAGAAATATTATTTTCTAAGTTTAAGCTATCTTGCACCTCCTGTAGCTAGAAGGAATATTCCTTGGCATCAGGCAGGCTGACAAAATTTCTGAGTAAGCACCCATCTATTTCCAACCAAAGTCTTTCCTTTCTCTATTTTTGATCTTTCTATGATCTCAAACACTTGGTTGTTTTCTAATGAGTCTAATTCCTCAAATATTGCAGTCTTCCATTTTTGCTTGTCTGGTAACTTCATTGCTTGTTTGTAACTATTTGGTACAACTCTGTTTTCCATTTCAAATGAAGCTCTGAATGTTATGGCATGCTGTTCTTCTTCAACCAGTTCTTCTATATTCTCAATGTAAGCACAATTTGCTTTCCATTTCATATACTTGTCTTCAAGATTCTTTAATCTTTCACTTCTTCTTACTGGTTCTGTATTTTTAACTACCTCCTTTAATGAGGGTAAATTTTCTTTACTTCTTTGGACTTTACTGCTTGCTTCTTCTACTGTATCTCTAACAGGTAAGATTGGGTTTTCCCAAAAATCTTCAATGACCTTTTTTAATGGGAAGACATCTTCTTGGAATTTTACATCTCTGCTTCTTAAGACTTTTCTCTTCTCAGGATCATATATCCTGTAACATGTACTTAATTGGTCATAACCAATCATAATTCCTTTCTTACTTCTGGAGTCTAATTTTCCTATATTTCCATAGTGGCTGACATTGTAATAAACCAAACATCCAATGGTTCTTAACTTCTTAAGATTGTGGGTTTCCTTCATGAGAATTTCAAGTGGACAGTCTCTTCCTTCCCCAACTACATTGTGTAAATAGCTAACTTTTGACAGTACTTCTGCCCACAGGAACTTTGGAAGGTTTGCATCAATCATGATGGTTCTAACTCTCTCCATTAGTGTCCTGTTCATTCTTTCCACAATGCCATTGTTTTGAGGAGTATGAGGTGTTGTCTTTATGTGTGTTAAACCATATTCTTTTAACACATCTTGGAATTCATCTCCAGTGAATTCTCCCCCTCCATCAGTAACCACTCTTTTTAGGTCTTTCAGGACTCCAGATCTGTCCCATTTCTTAAATAAATTCCTGACTTCTTCTGCAGTATGATCTTTGCTCCTGATGGGTTTCACCCAGGAGTAATTACTTGCAGTATCCACTAGGTTGATAAAATACCTAGCTCCTCCTAAGGACTCAGGACTGAAAGGACCTGCTAAGTCAATGGAGAATTCCTCTCCAGGGTTCACAGTTCTGTGTCTGTGTTTTGAAAATCTGTTTCTGGTCATTCTTCCATACTTACAGCTTTCACAGTTTTCATCTGTGACTTTATGACCTGTCCTTCTGTGCATGATGGATGAATAAACACTAGCCTCTATTGGCTTTAAGTTGGCATGTAAGAGTTTGAATTTCACTTCCCCATCAAATACAACTTGACTGTCCTTCTTCATGTGGAAGGTTTTTCCACAATTTTCAATTTGGATTCCTTGATCCCACATGCTACTCAAGGACAATAAATTGTAGGGTAATTCTGGGACAAAGTATACTTGTTTGAGTTCTATTATTTTGTTGTTATTTCTAACAAGTCTAACACAACCTTTTCCTTCAATCTTTATTGATCTACCTTTTTCACCAATGTGAACACTACCAGTACATACAACAAAGTTTTGAAAGAATTTTCTTTGGTTAAACATATGGTCTGTGCATCCTGAATCAACTAGAATTCCTCCAGATCCTCTGTCTGTATCAAGCAACAGTCCATGATTAACAACTTTTATTATATCTTTGTCCACAGAATCTGAGTGAAAACATTTACTCACATCAGCCTCATAGCCTGATTCTAAATCAGGGTAATCATGTTCAGTAGGACTCATGGTCCTCTTGAAACCTTCTTCTTCATCAATGTCCATGTTGTCATTGATGTTGGCATTTTCTGCCATCAAACTCGTGACTTCTTCATAGCCATCATCTTGATTGGCCATGTAAGCCTTCTTTTTGGGCTTGATTGAAGACTTGTCAGCATGGTAGTTGGCCTTTTTGTTCAACCAACAATCTTTAGCAAGGTGTCCAAGTTTGTTACACTGGTAACACTTGACCCTTTTATTTTTATTGAACTTGGGCAGTTTGTAGGGCTTCTTGGTGAAGAGAGCCTCCACACTACCCTCCTTGGTGCTGAACTGGAGCTGATCTTTTTCTATCTTCTTTAGAACCTCCTCTTCACTAGGAATCGGCTCCATTTGTGAGATGATTCTCACAAGGATTCGTACCCTCTTGGGAGTTTCTGTAGTATGGTCAGCAAAAGGCATTCGCTGTCCATGTTTAGTCCTGTTGATCGGAGGCGCGATATTGCTCCTCTGACCTCATTGACAAACTCGGTCGCGTTTCTGAACCTGATCTGGTTCAGGTTGTTGAATGCGACGCTTTTGGCATGCGTCGTGTTGCCTGCGAACTTGCTTTTAAGCAGGTTCCAGGCAATACTGCCTTTTCCTTTTTTGTCTGTCTTGATTACATTCGAGAGGTATCCAAGAACCTCTTCGCTTAGATAGCGAACGATTAGATGATAGGCCTTCTTTCCTTTTCCGGTGCGACGTCGTTCGCTCCGTCACCTGTAACATCAATACAGCCAATGTTGTCGAGCTCGCTCTCTACAAGCATCGACCAGACATGATAGTTACTGTTATTCAACAGTATGCGAGGTGCAGGTTGGTAAGAGATGGCAGCTGAGTCTGTCATTCTGTAGAACACCAATATCGACCTCCGTACTGATAATGTATTGAGGTGGTGGATTAGCCGGGTTATAAAATAAAGATATTGATTGGTAAGATATATATATAGATGATTGTCGAGTGTGTGGGTGTATAAATGAATGTATGAATGTGAGTGAGTACAACATTGAGGGAAAAGAAAGAGGAGTATTTATAGTATGATTGATGCTGAGGAAATACATAAGCTGCTGACTTTTCCTTGTGGAAAGTTATTACTTTTTATTTACTTTCTTTTCTTATTATGAATGCTCCAGCATCCTGGCGCATTCCTTTTTCTTTGAATGCTTCCTGCTGCACTTGTCTCAGCAGACATTGCAGCAGTCATTGAATCATTACATCTGTACGCATTCTGGCTGAGGATACCAGAGCCATCTGATACAACAGTGTGGCTTTCATGTGCTGAGTTCCCTTCTACAGGGATTATACCTTCAACATACACAACTAGGGATTATGGTCAATTTGAATTTCATAATTTGATGTGTAACATACATGATTTATTACTTTCAGGCTATATTGATGATCAGATTGAAGGTCTTCAAGAAAAGGAAAAGAAAATAAGAATGAGGTATGAGTTAAAAATTCAACACATGTGGCACACATTTTTTCTGAATGAGTGCCCTCAAGGGCCTGAAACTTTTTAAATGGCTTTAGCACACATACAATATTTCTCATGGACATGTATGTATTCTGGGGAAATTGTCTATGTTTCCCAAAACCGTGGTATGCACAAGTTTTGACTGAGTGCTCCCAAAGGCCTCAAGCTTTTTCAAATATCAGTAATACCCCTTTACTTTCTGCCACATGATGGGTGGCTTCAGTATACTTACAAAACTTCTCAAGGTGAGATACACCTGACCAGGTAGGGCTATATGGTACTCGAGCCTAACAAAGCCTCTCTGTGTCTCACAGAGAGGCTTACATGGAAAACACAATTTCCAGCATGAGTCCTGGAGGCGTTATTGCCTGTATCATGATTTTTTAACCCTTATTTGCTTTTCTGTCTAACCCAGTCAACAAATCATTTCCCCCCTTTGTACCAGAACAGATGCGATGCTTGTGCATCTTTCTATCCACTTTTTAAGTCA
Organism: Puccinia novopanici; assembly: GCA_004348175.1. Taxonomy (NCBI): domain Eukaryota; kingdom Fungi; phylum Basidiomycota; class Pucciniomycetes; order Pucciniales; family Pucciniaceae; genus Puccinia; species Puccinia novopanici. The sequence goes on from SMGU01001655.1 coordinate 28,333, forward strand.
TCCTTCCAGAGCAGTGTGACTGGCCGTGTCTTTCAAGGCAGTCATTCTCAGCATTGTTCCCCGCAAACAAGATCTTTACAATTTGCAGTCATTCCTGTATTAATTGTGGCCCCCTGTCATCAATCCAGATCTCTCTGTGCGTCCAAACATTGTACATGTGGATAATGGATTGCTTCCGTCAGGAGGTTGGATGAGAGGTTATAAAGCCATTGCAGCTTGGTTCTTGGGCTGCCATCTCACCCAGAAAGATGACTTGGGCAACCAATTCTCCTCGATCAGCCCGCAAAGACTTTCGCAGCTCAGGTGTGCGTGTCTTGAAGAAGATTAGTGAAAAGAATGATGTCTCGCTGGCGAAAGCAATTGCTGATCGGGCTTTCCAGCGCTATAAACACCCAGCTAAAACTCTGCAAACCAAAGCCGTTCTGAATTTGGTACAAGGAAAGAATACTTTCCTTTTAGCTGGCACCGGCTTTGGAAAATCTCGCATTCCGGAGATGTACTACGAGTTGATACCCAAGCAAACCGGCACGGTAATCATAGTTCTCAATCCCCTTGACTCCCTTGGTGACAATCAAGTGTTGGAGAAGATTGCCGCAGGTTTTACAGCAATCAACCTTACTAAGCTGACCTTTAATCCTAGCGAGGCTTCAAAAATACGAACTGGAGTTTACCAGTTTGTGTATCTAAGCCCAGAAATATTTATGAACTCAAAGCTGTGGGATAGTGTTTATTTCTTGGGCAAATTTCAAAACCGATTGGCCTTGGTCGTTGTCGACAAGGCGCATATGATATACCAATGGGGGATTGTGGAAAGCACAAAAGGAAAAAGAAAGAAATCTTCAGCTGCCCTAGTACGACATGAAGACCGTGGTATTTTCCAACCTTCTTACGGTCAGCTTGGTATGCATCTGCTGGCGCGCGAGGCACTACCATTGCTGTCAATGTCTGCAACCTGTCGGCCTGTTGCGGTGGAAGAAATCAAGAAGAGCTTGAAGCTCAATTCGTCCAACTTGGCTATGTTGAAAGGCAAATTAACCTGCCCAGAGATCCGCATCATCCGAATGACTATCAAGAGTTCTCTCAGTTCATCCCGCGATTTGCTTACCATTTACCCACCTGAATCTCAGACCCCCAACGCCAATCTGGTTCCAACTCTCATCTACAGCGGTTCAAAGCGTCAAACGGGGCAAGTTCTGGACCTCCTTGCAGAGGCTCGCAACTCTCCAGAAGAAACCCGTTCCGCGACTTCAACCTTTGCCAGACGCTTCCACTCTTGCACCGGCGAAACAGACAAGATACGTTGTGTGGAGGACTTTGCAAATGGGAAGTTTCCAATTTTCTCTTGTACAATGGCGCTTGGTTTGGGTCAAAACTGGTCCAGAGTTAGATCAGTAATCCACATGGGACGTGGTGAGCCTTTGGCTGTGTCCCAGATGATAGGCAGGTGCGGCCGAGATGGACGGCCCGGTTTGGCAATCCTATTTGTGGAAAAATCTTGTAAGAATGGCAAGAACCATCTTCACCAGTTTCCAGGGGGATCTAATGGTACACAGACAGACGACGACTGCATGGATGCCTTGGCCATCACCCCTGTTTGTCTGAGGATTGCACTAGCAATAGACAATAAGTGAGTCGATTCATTATTTTCATATTGGCCTGACACAAGTATTAATCAAAGATTGTGTAGGTTGGGTTATATTCCCTTGTCCAAATCTGATAAGGGCTATGTCAAGGAAGAAAAGAGGGAGGTAGAAGCCAATTTCCCCTCATGCCGATGCTCAAACTGCCTTTTTGAAACCCACTAATACCTGATGTCACATATCAGACAGATGGACAAAGATAACATGGATGCAATGGTGCTTGGTGGCCTTCAGCTGGAGCATTGCGACCCGTTGGTGAAGAGCAAAGGGACTCGGAAAGTCCCAGATAAATATCCCTTCCCAGTGGTAGATCAGGCCATTTTGCGACACAACCTCCTGGAAGAAGTGACCAAATATCTCTCATCAAAACTTACTGAACACAGTTTTATTGGCCCTCGTGATCTCTTTGGCCAAGAACAAGCAAATGCTATTGCTTCTAATCTCACAGACATGACGAGTCCTGATAGAGTGAGGAAGGTAATTGGGGGTGAATTTGTTGATGGTCTTGTGGAATTCATATTCAACTTGGTCATCAATTTCAAGAACGGGAATCTCTATTGAAACCATTTAGCCTGGGTCTCCCAGCAAAAAAATGACAACCTACTAGTCAAGACTCCTAATTATAAATTGACAAAGGAAGATATTGTACACAAGAAAGAATTGATTGTATTGCGAGCCGCTCAGAGGCAGGAGGGAAAACAACAGGCACTTCTGAAACAATCACCACAAGAATCCGAAGCGCTCAAGAAAAAACCCCGGACGTCACCAGATGCACTATCCAACTCGTTGAATTACATGTCAGATGATAGGTCCTCGGAATATTCCTCTGAATCTTTGTAATCATTTTCTTCATCATTCTCATTTGTCAGACCAAAATGCAATCGGAACCTATTGAGTTCAGGGTCCTTCTTGAAAATCTGATCCTGGAACTTCTTCACACCACATTTGAACAAATCAGCTACCCTCTCTTGAGCCTTTCCCGTTGTTTTCTTATTGATACTTAGTAGATCTTTATGGTATGCCATGCGCACAAACATAGTCATTGATTTGAGTGTTACCGTATTCTTATGACTCTGGTATATTTTCTGTTTCCCACTATCAACTTGCAATGATTCAAACATTGAGCGGAGCTAGTTCAAAAGTGGTCATGCAATTCAATATCCGAGAACAATTTAAAAAATAAATTTCTGACAATTGTGTACATACCAGCTCAATGTTCATTGAAAAAAGATCTGTGAGTCACCTGACATCGGTACCAATACCTCCTCAATTGTAAAAATATTTCAACCAATAATTTTGGTTTTCTAAGTAAAAATATTTTGCAACAAATTGGTTTGGGCGCCCACTTGGTGAAAACAAAAGATTATGCCATAATAACTTGCTGAGAGGCTCTGGGAGGATTCTGGTGAGAAGTATGACCAAACGAGGTAAATATGCCGAGTAATGTGTTAGCCCCTTTAATGACTGAGTCATTATTGACCAAATCCTCCAGACATTCATCAATCTCCCTATGTCTCCAGCCCTCATGGCCCTATGTCCCTCAATCACAGTTGAGAATTCGTGCAAACGGACCAGCACATTATGCAGCTTGTGGCAAGATTCAACAGCTGCTTTGTCACGTGCATGTGGAGAGCAAAACCTTTTGTAGCAATTGTTGATAACCAAATTCCATTCTTCAGTTGGGACCTTTTTGGGTTCAGTAGGCAAAGGTTCTGGCAGGACTTCAGGAGTCGATGACATGGTAACTCTGTGAAAATCAAGAAGTTAAATGGAAATATCAAACCAACACAATGACACATGTGGAGATTTGAGACACTCACTGGAGGCAGAGTACCAAGGTTGCCTCGTGAACCTTCTCCATGTGCTGAATCATGGCAGTGAAATCTTTTTTCTGAATTACTTTATCAGGTGGAATTCCTAGTGCCGACAATGTCCTCCATGCGCCCAAATCGTCTTCATTAGAAGAGTTCCCAAAATGTGTTGTGAAGATTGTCAATGCAATGTTCCAAAGCGTATGAGAACAGCCTAATTGGCACACTAAGTTCTGAAGGCTGTTTTGCGGGTCATTGGTTGGGGAGTGGATGTCTTGTAGGGAGTTGAGGTTCTGGCAGGTGCCTAAATCTGCATCAATTGGCTGAAGTCAACCAAAGAATTCATTGGGGTTGAGGCCCGATTGCAGTAGGATGGCTTCCATGACTTGGCCAATTCCCTCGGCAGAATTGTCTGACTCATCCATTAAATTGAGCATGTAGATATTCGGTCTATCACAGTCAATCTGCTCAATGACTGGTGGATCTAAAGGTATAGCCCCATCTCGATCCGAGGGAATGAGCAGGTATTTATTCAAAACTCTTGCTATTTGGCTTTTCCGCACGAGATGATAGTGCTCGAAAGCCTCTACAGATGGCATTAGCAGTTGGGGATCAATCACCATTGTGCCAACCTGTTTTATAGCTTCCTGATATGTTGAAATATTGAGAGCCGATTGATCCATTGTTGATAGAAGTTTGGGGTTTGGTAAGTGAACATATCCCCAGGTGCCATGAAACATCATAGAACGATGGCCTACTGAAGACATGTGCACTTTCTCTTCCATGTCAAGATTGTCTATGCAGAGAAAAGGACCGAGATTGGGCCCCAAAGCTTGAAATCCCATGATAGACTTCAATCGTTCCTCGGCATGGCTAGTTAAAGACCTCAATGCCTCGATGGCTGTCTGGCGCGAACTAGTTAGGCCCAAATAATGGAGGTATTCATTCATTCGCTCCGAGACCCCACAAGCCAAAAAGCCCACAGAGTTTTGCACCTGGAGGCTATTATGTCGGCGGTTTCGAGCAAACGACAGCATTGAGCACACCGTCACTGCAAGACAATGAGCACGGTGAGCAATTAATTTTTCCGGATCTTTCTCTTTGATGTAACTAATTCCCTCTCCCTCCAACACTAGACCGGAATCCACAGTGACACCTCCAAGTTTGTCTTCCAAATTATCGTCTGGGTAGGAAAAGTGGTTAAACTTATGCCGATCTGAAAGCATACCATGGACAATTGAATAGAGAAATGGGCAGTCTTGAGTGACAAGAATGCGGTCGCGGTGAGCTCTTGAGCTGTTTGAGAAAAAATCCGGGCCAACAGTGGTTGCACTCTGCCAATACGGATACCCCTTGGGGTACATATCAGATTTTGGGCCTTGATGTGTCAAAATGGCAATGGCCTCATCTTGAATGAACAGCTCCCATTGCACCCGTCCATCGGGTGTAGTGGCAAATTTGCTACCAATGGCTTTAACTAGAGCCATTGTTGACTCCCAACCCTTCGGAGTGGCCCAGAATCGCCGCAGGAAGGCCAGTTCAGAGTTTTTGGAGCAGAGAAACTCCATGATGAATTGCTTTGGTGTCATGTTGAGCTCTTGAAGGCACTTATAATAGTATTCTTGGTGATCTGTGACTGCTCCATTATTTGTCGGATGGTGCTTAAAAAAATAATTTATGAGAGAATCGTTGATTACTCAACAAAGGGAGAGCATTGGTGGAGAATGTAGGCATCTCAAAAAAAAAAAAGGAGATACACAATTGAGTTTCAGCCAATTACGCACATGGAAGATGGGGGATAATGTGTACAGATCTTTGAATTGAGCTACAGGTTATTTCTTCCAAGACACACGGGATAAAAGATCAAAACACTGATGTTTTGGATGGTGATACAAAGGAGCAATCAAACATTGTTGTAAAACTGAATAGATGGAAATGAAGAGGAGATGTTAGGGATTACGTAGGTACCCTAGGCGTTGAGCTGGCTCTATGGGAAGGATCCGAAATTTTCCTATCAAGAAATTCACCACCAAAATGGAGATTTTGCGCCAAAGGACTCACCTATGGCAGGCATTATTCCAAGCAAGTCCCTCCCTGACGGGAGGTCGCGCTTCGCGCCCCCTGCC
>SMGU01001658.1:0-15188 GCA_004348175.1 Puccinia novopanici
ACTGTGAAAATGAATATGTGTCTGGTGGGACTCAAACCCATGACATCAGTAATGCTGAGATATATATACTGTGCGCATTTGAGTGACGTTTTGGCTGTTCTAAAATTCTCTCTCTTCAATTCCACAACTCTTTCATAGAACATGCCATTAATTTCTCTTCTGATCACACTTGACAATCATTTTCCTTCAAGCTCAAGCTCACTCTCAAATTCAATCTGATCAAACTTGAATATCTCAAACTCAAATCATCTCAACTTTAAACTTCCAACCTCACAACTTGACTCAACATTCTTCTCTTATTTTTTTTCTCATTATCTTTCATTGCTATTTTTCATTCTCTACTCTTCCTTCTTCTATCAGGTCCTCACTTCTGTCTGGTAAGATTGGTCCACACACTATCAGTTGTAATGATTCAAACTAACTATTTTGTTCAGCCTTCACTCACAACCTTGCCCTCCATTCTCATTCCTTCTTCTCAGCCCTTTATTTTATGCTTCCTCGTGTCAACCTGTTGGTAATTTCAGTTACTTTATTTCCTCTCTCATGACTGCTTTACTTTTCTAATTGTTTGTTGTCCAGTGTGTCGGCTTCTATTTAGGCAATCAATTCATTCAACTCAGATTCCTTTAACTGTTACATAACCTGGACATTTCACATGCGTGACATGTGGGTTTTCACTTCTCAGCAACATTTCATGTCATATCACAGCATTACCTCATCATCAAAGCCCCTCGCAGTTCTTTTCTCCACCAGCTGCTGCTGCATCTCACATACCCATCACTTCAACATGCAAGCACACAAATAGATCACAGATGTGGTCATAAATGTACTCAGTGTCTACTCTATTTGAATTGTATGATAGGAGACCAAAGAAGATCACCACACAATCATGGTTTAATTTTTTTATGGATTAAATAAGAAATATTACACAAGCACTCCATCTTCCATTTCGGAGGAGAGAGCTTTGTTTGCCTTGACCTCTGCGGCCTCAATGAAGTTCTGAGGGACTGGGACATTTCTGCTGTTGGTTTCCAAGAGCAAGATCCACAATATTTCTAGGTCAAAATCTTTGTCCTTGGCTTCATCATGCACCATGAGAATTCTATTCCCCCCCATCATGAAAAAAAAACAGGTCAATTTATGGCAGGGTGTTTATAGAGAGATAGAGCAAGCTACATCCTTGCACATGTTCAATGGCTTGGCATGCCAACATTTTCTCCGATGGGAACAAAAGAGAAACCGGAAAGATGAGTGGTGACATTGCATAGTAAGAACAGAAAGAAAAGAGGAGAGCGGAGAAAAAGAAAGAAGACAAGACTAGCATTATGAAAGGACCAGCGGACGCCGTGAGCTAGGAGGAATATTATGGGACGACTGAGAACAAGGAGCTGAGATAATTAATTGTTGAGGTGATGGAAACAAAAGAGAAACAGGAAAAATGAGTGAAAAAAAGAGGAGGGAAGCGGTACAACGGGTTAAATCTATCTACAGGTGGAAACGTAAACCTAAACTTAATAGATACAAGAGACTGAGATCCGGATGTGCCTTCAACCTCACTGAACCCCAATTCCCCGGTTTACCGTCTCCATGAAGTGGTACTCCCGCGATCTTGACAAGCAGTAAAGTATTACATTGGGGCGAATGATCCGTGGACGAAGGGTAGGAAGGGAGAGGTGAGTCAGCAAAAGGACCTTCTGATGGTGGTGGGGGTGTGCTGATCGGTACTTCATGTACAAGGCACTCATAAGATGGCGGAAAATTGGGAACTGATCAGTCCAGCGTACCTATTGGGATGATCTCCCCGTTTTCATCCCTTCCAAAATCAAGGGTGTGACTAATATCGTAGAATATGGTTATTTTGAAATGACGAACACGGTCAACGAAGTCAGCAATAGTAATACGAGGGTAATCAAGCAGATAAGGTGGTGGTCGCCGGCGGCGGCGCAGGCCGCGGCCCAAGAAATTTCGACTGCACCGGCACCGGCCCGCACGTCGTCATCATCCCGGGTATCGCCGGCTTCGGCTGCGCCGGTCGCGCATGGCCTAGCAGCTTGTGCGACTGCGCAAACGGATACCGCACCCCGTTGAGACTCACACCCGGCGTGCCATCCTTCTTCGACTGACTAACAGTCCGAGATAGCGAGGGAAAGGGACTAACCCGCTACAGCCTCCTCGGCATTGACAAGATCGGATGCTGTATGAGCATTTTTCGACCCGGATCCTAGTGTGCCAAGAGAGGAGATTTCCATCCTTTTAGAAAGATGAGAAATGGAGTGAATATGAGAGTTTTGGTTCGGTATAGAGCTTAACGACGGTAGGGGAATCGCATTCAGTGATGGGGTGCCGAGAAGACATGCAATCATGATGAGCTGGGCCAGATGGCCACCGCTGTCTGGAAGGGAGCGTGATCGGCCCATGTTGGGTGCTTCCTTGACCAAAACAAAATACAAAAGAAAGTGTAAGAAAGTGTGAATGAACCTGTGGATACCACGGAAGTGAGGTGAAAACGATTGAGGGAAAGGGACCTCGAGTGAGCTGGGGAGGGGGAGGATGGCTTGAGGAGAGGAAAGCGAGTGTTTTAAGTACAAAGTGGTCGCCCCATGACATTGTTTGAGGAAGTTCCGAGCCTCTGGCCCTGCTCATGAATCAAGAAATATTGTACAACGCTTTTGTCCATGCGCACAATTGCCGTCAGAGCCGCCCAGCAAAATAAACCACAGCTTAGGCTATAGAGGGGAGGCGGCCAAATGGCAGTACGCCGAGATATGACTCTGGCCAATACATGAGGGACAGCTACTTGGTAGTTTGGATTGGGCATTTCAGGATATAATTCCCTGCCCATACCATTGCGCTTCTTTGTGTCAGGTTCAATTGTATCTTCTGCCGAGCTTTACGCTTAACTAACCTCCCACGAGACGCCCCGCAGGGTCTCTGTCTCGACGGGAGGTCGCGCTTCGCGCGAGTGATTGGCGCTTCGCGCTGGCCTTCCGATTGGGAGGAGCTGGTGTTAAGCTAGGGGTTACACCAGATGGACTTGAGGGAATACTTACGGCCCGATAACGATGGCCAACGTCCGACATGTTTGGATTGACGACGGGGTTCCGACAATTCCTTATCCCGGGATTACTTCCTTTATCTTTACATTATGTATGTACGGCTACATGCCGTTTCTATTCTACTTGAAACCGTCGGCTCCACATCAAAGCGGACGGGTTTTATGTATAACCACGTGTTAAGATTTATAGCGCTGCCAGGCCTCGGTTCCGGCGGATGCCCCTTATGTTCTCTCTATGTCGTCATCTCTCGCCTCCTATGTTCTCTCTATCTTGTTTTCTCTCTACCTCGTCATCTCCCTATAGTCAATGCGCGCATTCTAGATTATAGGCCATAAATAGCCTCTCTTCCTGCTGGTGGTTGTTCCTCAAGCGATTATTAATCCAGCTTTTTAGCTATTTTGCGCCCCTACATCACCTCTCACTCGACAGCCCTAAAACCACCTGTAACGAGCCCGGTCCTGTTCTGAAAACCAACAGCTGAACACTCGAAATGCGGATCAACTCAACTTTGATCATCGCTCTCATCTTGGGCAGCTTAACATGCTTGAGGGCCGCAGACACCACATGGATTCAAGATGGGGAGTGGCAGGAGCTACATCCCTACCCATTTCTAGAGGGACAATTGCTCCCTGAGGAGTGGCACTGGGAAACCCCAGCATCATACCGAGCCGCGTATCCCTGCACTGTGCAATTGGTCCCTGTTGGTCACGAATTGGGTCTGGAGGTCGGAAAACTTCATCTAACAACGATGTACGTGAAGAATCTTGGATCGCAGCCCCTTCATTATCTCGTCCAGAAAGACAATACTTTGTTATGGATTGTCGACAGAGAAATTAAGCCTGGAGATACTCATCTCTTGGCTGTCACCAGCGCCGTTGCCTACCTCCAAAAATTTGATACTGTTCCTCAAGTCAACCTTGTGGTCTCCCCCCCTCCCCCCCCTTCAAATAGCTACTTGGATTTGTTGGAGAGTGATCTCGATCATTTTCCTTTCTAGTCATAATTTGATAGTCAGGAATGTGGTGTTTTGGTAGAAGATCAGACAAAGATAGCATTTCAGAGCGTACACTCACTAACTATATACATCACCGTGTGAGTCTTGGTGAGAACATATCTGAACCCTAACCCTTAGGGTTCAACATAATTCAGGTTAAATACTATCTATAATGTATCTGTGACATGTTACGCAGTCAAGGACTGTGTACATGTCCTCTACATGTACCCCCCCCCCCCCCCTTGAAAAGAAATTGGCACCAGATGAATAGAGGAGAAAGGAGAAAGAAAATACAAGTTGAATGAGTAGGAAAGTTGATTGTTTGAAAAGAAGGCCTTGAATGACAAGCCCAGCAGATGAGTGTGCTGTCTTACCCAAAGCTTTTGTTAGAATATCTGCTGGTTTATCCTTGCCAGGTATCCACTCAATGGACATCTTCTTTTGATGAATTGCTTGATTTGTAATGTAAAATTTGTGTTCAAAGTGGTGGGTGTGTTGATTGGACACTCCCTGACACCCTTTCTTCACCCTAGCTTAACCCAAGCCCCAACCTTGGTGGCTAGTTCAGCTTTTTTTTTTGGTGGGCATTATTTCCCCCCTCCCTTTAGGAAGTTGGTGTAATTTCAAAACAAACCTTCTTCTCAGTTTTTCTAGTTCAGTGTCAACAGCTTTCTTCTAGTTATCTGCCTCCTCAGAAGTCAAGGGTAAATTCATTGACCTGGGTGTGTTATTCTCATGGATTGTATCCACATGTGCTTCCTTTTCCTTCATGATGATTTCATTGGTGAATAATCCCAGCTGGAGGTTCTTCAGATCAGGGTCTTCATGATTTGCCAGCAGACTGTTCCTGCCAAAATTGGCCCAAGGCAAGGAGATGAGTTTCTTTGTGGATGGGATTCAGGATGTCTGGCCCAAACTTTGACTGCCTTGTCATCAAGCTTTTTCTGCTTTTTGGGAGTGGTGAGCACAAAAGCTGTAGATCCGTATACACGCACACTATCTAATTGGGGCTTCTCTCTGTAGAAGCTCTCATATGGTGTGATATTGCAGGTTGTCTTTTTTAGGATCCTGTTCAATGTCCATGCAGACCAGATGAACACATATCCCCAAACCTCCTTCCCCAGGCAGCCATCATAGAGTAGGCTTCTACCCATGTCAGCAACTTTCCAGTTATATCACTCAGCTTCCCCATTTTGGAAGTAATTTTAGGGGAGTGATTGCTATGCTGAGATGCCTCTGGCATGAATCCAATCTGCAAAGTGTTTGGAGTCAAACTTGCCACCGTTGTCAGATCTCAGGATCTTGAATTTTTCTCCTGTCTGAGTTTCCCAGCATGTGAATTTCAGAATGAGTGTTTCAGTGGCCTCAAACTTAGTCTTCAGTATTTTCACTTTTCTGTAATTAGTATGGATATCTCTAAATTTCAGTGCATACTTACCTCCAGTCAATGTTGGTGGGTCAAAGGGACCCATCAGGTCCATGGCTACAACCAACAATCTTTCAAAACACCATATTAAAGGGCTGGGCAACAAAGTCTGTGTTTCTTTGCAAATAAAACACACAAGGCATTTGATATTTCCTGCAGGCATGGTTTTGGGCAGGCAATATCCCAATTTCAGTTTGACTAACCTCTGGATTTGTCTTAGACTTGCATGTCCAAATAGGTGGTGCCAGAAAAGCAGCATCTTCTCATTTTTGTTCAGATTGGTTGTATTCCATGCAAGTGAATTGAATGGACTAAATCCCATTAGTGACTTGAATATATTGTTCATTTCAATATTAGAAGATAGGAGAGGAGTACAAGCTTGTGTATCACAAGGATCATTGGGGCGAGGGACACAAATATGCCAAGGTACAGGACAAGAGTTTGTCAATGGGGTAAATTTTCTCTGTACCCATACCTGTAATGAATTCAAAAGTTCCATCAGTAGACACTCTCACAGAAATGGATTTTGCTAGGGGCCCGAAATTTTGGAGGGTTTACCTATCACCAGTTACATTATCAGTTGCCCCTGAGTCCCAGTTGACATCTTTCTTGGTTTGGTCAACAGATCATTCCCACAGATTGAAGTGATCCATTTTGGGTTCAATGTGGATGTCTTTGCTTTCAAAATCATATTTTTCTTCCTCCTCATCTACCATAACGTTGAAATCCAATAATTTAGTATCAGTTGAATTGTTGCCCCCAGACCCAGAGCCATGCATTAGTTTAACTGAATGGGGTTTTGAGCTGCATGAATGGAGCTTTGGCGGGTTCTGGTTGTAGAGATTGTACATAAGGGATCCTGTCATAGTTTTATGTAATCAAGCAGGATGGATAGCTATTGGGGTTTTGGGTGGCCTGGCTAACCTGTGCATTGATGGCAGCATTGCCTCTCTTCTTGTGAGGAAAGCTGGGTGCCAGATGATGAGGTTTCTTGCAAATGTAAAATTGGACAGAATTTTCTAGAGAATTCATATCCAATTCTTGAAAATCTAGTGTTCCTGAAATTCTACAGAGATCTTGACTAGCTAGATTTTTTGGAGCAATTTTGCTTCCTCTGGGTGGGCAGAATCAGATAGCTTCTGTTTTGTTCTTGCTGCATCTAGGAATTGAAGAACATCTTGTGAAGAGGGAAGTTGGTAATCCATGAAGAGGTCCACCTTGTGATCAAGAAATTGGTAAATTTCACCATGTTAGGTAGGTTGGCCTTTATCATCATAACAAAAATCTTTTCCCATCCCAGAGAGACTACTTGCTCACGCTGTAAGACTCAAAAGTTCTCATAAGAACCTTTTTATTAATTGAGAAAGGTATGATGGATTTGAAAGCTCTGCCTTTCTATACTATCAGAAACAAGACCACTAAGGTAGGCTTGGAAGATTTTATTCTAGTAATAGTGATTTATGTTCAAGATGATTGTATTCAATTTCTGAATTGATTACAGGAAATAAAACCAAAATAAGGAAATAAAATAAGCATGAGAACTGATAATGAAGAAAAATCATACCACCAGACAATAGCAATGAAGATAGAAATGAAGACTAATGAAGACAAAGACAGGATTGCAGAAGAGAAACTGAAATAACAAGGTAATCAAAGAAAAAAAATTAATTCAACATCAAACACAACAGAAGTAGAAATGAAAAAAGACAGAGTTATCTATATTGAGTTTTATTGAGCAGGATTTTATTTGATGTGAAGAAGACCTTGAGGCAATGACTTGAATATCTTGAGGAATGAAATTGTGGAATTTTCAGCAATGGGATTCATAGATGATTTGAATCAAGAGCTTCAATACTTTACAAGTTGTGAAAAGCTTTAGCTAGCAATTGATCAACAAGGATTCTTGATTTTATAAAATTGCTTAAAGTCTTATTGATCAGTGAGGATTTTCAGACCTTAATCTTCAACTCTTATGATTGACTGATATCCCTAGATTAACCCTAAATGATAAAACTCAGGGCAGTTGACTGTGGAGCCAGAGAAACACAACAGAGAAGAGGATAGAGATGTGACAAATCAGGATTCTTGATACAGAGCATGCTGAGTCATAATTTCAACAGATTGTTTGATTGACAAAATATGTTGATTTTTTTGTTATGGAATGACTTCAGGGTTCAGGGTGAGGGTTGAATTCTTTAATGATGGCCTTCTTGATGTTTACTGAGAGTGGGGATTGAACCAAAGATGTTGGTATTTGCCAAGGGTGAGTGAGGATAAAAAATGTAGAAATGGAGGAGGATTAAATTTGGTGAGAAAGGTGGATGAAAATGAAGATGGAGAAGATGCTTTAAACAGGAATTGAACTCAGGTCCTTTGGGTTGGGTTATAAAATTTAAGAAATACTGAGTTGAGTATATGGCAAAATAGCCTAGTTGGGCAAGGCCACTGTTCAGGAAGTTGTTCTCAGGTGGACTTGAACCAAGGGCCTTTTATAAAAGATGAAGCTGATATATATATATATGTATTTCAATGAGGTAGTATATAAGGTGTATAAGCGTTGATAAGGCTAAGATTTTCAGGATATTAAAAGTAAAATGAGTTGTTGAACAGTGCCCAGTGAGTGATGGGATGATGGGATTTTGGGATAAAAATGGCAGGCAGAAGGCCTCCTTATATATTAAAATATGAGGGATTTTAGCTGCACAGCCTATCACAGCCTTAACACAGCCCTAGCACAGCTTTGAGGGAATATTGCTGTACAAATATCATGCACTCCTTTGATATGAAAACATACAAGTTGTGGTTTGGAATTTTTAATAGGAATTCAGTATATATGTGCCTAAATTATGAAAGATGGGTGATAATGAATAAATAATATCCCCAACAATTGAAAATGACTGGAAAAATCCATGTATCTTATGAACTAGTAGATTTATTAGGGTGGTTCCTGTGGGTGACTAGGGTTTATTTTTTTTCCAGAAATTCCATTTTTCAGGTTGTTTTAGCCATATCTTGAGTTGTTGTGTTATAAATGTAGAAATTTTCATTTTTCCCTCCATAAATACAGGAAAAAGGACCACAATGATAATTGAGCTTACTGTAGATGTTGAAGTCTCTTTTTATCTTCCTGTAGAATTTCTTGCTAGTCTGGTTTGCAGAAAACTCAGGCTGCTCACTGATGTGGATCCACAAGATTGCAAGTTGTTTTGGATTGGTGCTTGGGGTGGTGGTGGGTGCAGTGACGTTGGTGTTGGGTTGAGTAGCCATGGGGGTTAAGGAATTTTTGAGGTATGTTGAAAAATTTGGTAAGGACAATTTGCAGAGGCTTGGTATTCAGATGGCAAATCTAGCAAGCTGTGGGGATTTTCCTAACAAATGGAGGATTTCCTGTCACCCAGATTCCTTAATATGGAGCTTCTAGTTCCAAATCCCAAACATTTTTTGGTGATGAAAATTGATGACCGTCAGGTTCACACCACCAAACAAAGTTTGGAATTTAGATTTAGCCCATCTAAATTAGGCAATCCAGACCAATGGGAAGTCCTCCAACATTTTGTTAATTGGCCCTAACAAGAGCATGAGGTTCCGCGTATGCATGCAAAATTGGCAAATCCCACTTACCTAGTGGGTTGACCAAGACTAGGGTGGACACTCTGAGAAGCAAGAATGCATTCAGAATACTGGTCCCATACATGAAGTTGGGATTACATCATCAAAAAAAAAAGAAAAACATGTGATTTTCAAACCAGACTTGAGGCCATGAAACATGTCTGGGGAGGTTATAATGCCCACCACCATCTGAAAGAGGGAAAGCTGGTACATTCAACCGGGTAAAGGGGGGGGCAACTGGCTGTTTGGGAAGGGATAGCTGGGGGTGAGAGAAGAATTGCTACACCAAAAGTGTGGATTGGTAGCTGGGCTGCTCATGCCCAAAACCTGTTTTACCACACAAGTCCCCCCCTGTGGGAGCCTGGGGCGCGCTGAGCTCATAATTACAGTCGTTCCGTAATGGAATGGAATTGGGAAGTTTTCAAATTTCCCATTTCCACCTTTGCTGTGGTGGAGATCAATTAAGTTATGTACATAGTCCAATAAAGTTGTCCGTGGCCTTCCACCCCGGGGCAATGGTAGCCCTCCCCACACTGGCATGCTCTGAGGGAGTCATTCACTATCTTCTCCAACAACATGCCTCAACGATTGATCAACCCTTATGCAAAGTACCTGGCAGTTGACCTCGCAAAAAAGGGGGTTAGTCAGAATGATATCAAACAAGTGCTTCGAATCAACTTCTCCAACAGCTCGCTACACCGTTGGACCCACCTCCTACAGAGAACAGGAAGCGTAGTCAGAAAACCAGAGGAATACAAGCCAATGGGTCCACAAAGGACCATTCCACCAGAGGTACAGCAACACTTACTGGAATACTTGGCCGATCATCCTACAGCATATTTATCCGAGGTTCAGGAGTGGTTGTTGGAGGAATACGACATTGTGACCTGCATCTCAACCATCAATCAAACCCTTCGGAAAGTTATGAACATCAGCTTGAAGAAAAATCACTTGCTCAATTCCAATTGGTCGGATCTTAAGATGGGCCAGTATCTTGCTCAGGTGGGAACTATGCCTGCTGAATTTATGGTTTTCGCAGGTGAGTATTCCTTTATTTATGAAGTTTGATTCTTCTTCAGCTGATTCATGTAGGAAAGATGAGTCCTCCATTTGCAAGCATAGTCTTATCCGAATGCATGGTTGGGCCCCTCATGCACAGAGAAGCCACTTGCAGACCAGTCATTCTAATGCAAAGCAATATTCGCTCCTCCCTGCCATATTGTTACATGGAGTTTTGGGCATGGACATCAAGGAGGGATCATTCAAGAGACCTGACTTTGAATATTTTCTTGAGCATACTCTGGTAAGTTGGCCTATACTGAAACAGCCCATCGGAAATCATTCATTGGTAGTGATTTTTCATTTTATCAGTTGCCACGCATGAATCCCTTCCCAGCAGTCAACTCAGTCTTAATTGTCGACAACTGTAAAATACACCTGGGTGGTCGTGTGGAGGAGCTCTGTGAGCAGCATGGTAAGTAATGTGTTGCTAATGATTCTCTCGGTCCTTGTTTGCTTAAAATATATCCAATATCAACAGGGGTCCGACTGGTCTATCTCCCACCTTACTGGCCTGAACTGAACCCCATCAAAATGTGCTTCTCTGTCTTGAAGTCACACTTGCGTCGCTCCAATGGCTTAGCAAATACACCAAGCGAAATCGATTACATTTATCATACTACAGCTGTTGTAATGGATGATACTCTATGCTACAACAAGTTCAAAAGTTGTGGTTACCTTGTCTGAACTAATTTATTTTTCTAATGTGGTTCTTGTTGTTTGTATCTAGATAAAGGTTAATGATAATGTGATGAGAGTGTTTGTAATACAACCTTTTTATCCTTCATCCGAGCAATCAGCATTATCATCTTCATTTGCAGACCAAGCCTTCAGATGTTGTGTGAAACGGTCAACATTGTCTTGGAGACTTGCAACTAGACCAGTGGGAAGATTGTATTCATTCAGAAGCAAGTTGACCACCAAGTCGGTTCCAAACAGGTGGTAGTTGTTGATGAACTGCTCTTCACAGAATTTCTTGATGTCATCCCAGCAATCTTCTTTTCTGAAGTGACAAAACTTGATGTACTCGCTAATGGTCACCTCGGTACCGAGCTTGTAATATGTATCAAGTCGATCCACCAAATCATCTGGTTCATGATCAGCTCAATTGTTTAGATGATTTTGGTGGTTGGATTGTTCTTCTGGAAATGATACTTCTCGACTGTTCCTTTTCTTCAGATTACAAAATGCTAAGCTTGATGGGGGATGATCAAGATCCACACCAGGGACTTCATGAACCTATAGAATGGTAGCCAATCAGCAATCTATGTAGAATTCTTCCAAAAAACCAAGAAAGGACAAACAATAGCCTCAGCCCATATTGTAACCACACTAGCAGACAGAATTATTGCCTCATTGGGATTGATGGGGTTTCGGAAGATCGGAAAGCCTCGATGCAAATGACCGGCCATTCAATGAGTCTTGTATAGATCACAAATAGTGGCTCCCAGATGAAAGTCGTTTCGAGGTTCATTGGATGAATCTTCATCTTCAGAATGTTGATTGGAGTCATGGTTTGCAGCCAAAGGGTCCTGTGTAGTGCCTTCAAGTTCTTGTCGAACAGCTTGTTCCTTGACAAACAAGAGAACAACATATCAAAATTCGGTTGATTTCTATGTAAAAATCCTAAGTAAAGCTCATTACTCACATGTTCCGCTGGGACTTCAGCTCCAGGCTTTTCTTGAATGACAACTATTGTAGCTGTCCATTGCCTGAGAACGCTATGGTTTAACTGTATCTCATTTGATTGGTTGAACACCCCTCTCCGACTGTTTGAGAGTGTCAGAATCCATTTCGTGTGAGGTGTTTCGGAATTGGTATCGGCCATCACCAAATCTTCAAGGCTGCCACATCGCCTGTTCATGTGGTCTGCGATTTTTTCTTGAATCTCTTCAAGAGTGGTCATCCGAGTATTGATGCTGATGGAGCATGATTTGGGATTCTTGAATGTCAATGGTGCAACGGGAACTGGTCCATTGCGTCCTTGACGTGGTGGCCTCGAAACATACACAGTGAAATAAACAAAAACCTCGATGTTGCAATCCCCTTCTGATGATTCTGACCGTGTAGCTTCTTCATCCAAAGGGGGACTCCCCAGTGGGGGGATTAGTGAATCCATTGCCTGGCTTGGAGACATTATTGGTGATCAAAGGTTGAACGATGACACCAACATTCTCTTAGTCAACGGAGCCCTCCCCCGATGCCTAGCTGAACAGCACTTAGCGAGAATCCCATTTGGGAATTCACATAACTTAATCGATCTCCACCACAGCAAATGGGGAAATGGGAAATTTGAAAATTTCCCAATTCCATTCCATTACGGAATGACTGTAATAGCTTTGCCCAAGCAAAAGAAAACATGTTACATTGACCTGTTACTGGGAGTCGAACCCAGGTTACCAGGACCCCACTAGGCAATCAAAACCTGGTGTCCTAACCACTAGACGATAACAGGCTGTGACAGCCGAAAGAAGTTGGGATATACAACCAGTAATCAAATTGACCAAGGTTCGGTGAGTTGTCTTTTGTTGAGTTTGTAGGATGAACCAAACTGGTGAGACGAGAGTTCCTTAATAAAGGGCTGGCAGGAAGATGTGGTGTAACGGGTTGAGTTCTGGTTGGGATCGGAAAATGAGATGCACAAGTGATGTCGAGCACGACTGAGCTGAGTTGGCCGACCCCGAAGATCTCTCGACCGCACACTCACTCGGTCATGGCCAACAGCACCCAAGCCCAGCGACCCTCGAACCAAGGTGCGCCATTCCTCCATCGGAGCTCGACTACTGTCCCTGGGAGCCTCTTCTCTTGTCCGCTAGCTTACCACCTCCGATCGTCCTACAGAAATCATCACCACCATCCGGACGCTTAGCGATGAAATTCGAACCATTGCTTCCAAGGCCGCTCAGCTGGAACGCGATTCTGACGAGCATTCGTAGGCCCACTCACCCCGTCATCATGAGCATCTTGAGCTGAACTAATATACCTAATCTACATATGCGACTCCTCAGGGTGGTCGTGGAGACACTGAAAAAGACAGATCCAAGCAGGAAATGTTTTCGAATGATCGGCGGGGTGATGATCGAAAGAACAGTGAAAGAAATCCTGCCCGACTTGGAAGAACACCGCTCGAACATTAACGAAGCCTTGAAAACCCTGCTCTCCCAATATCAAACCAAAGTCAGCTCCAAAGAAAATCTCAACTTTATTCCGTGATACAAACCGATGAAACTGACTCAGTTACTACTGTCTGCTGGCCCTCGGTGACGTTGCGGTTTGGATATTATGCGGGGATTGAAGAGTACGGAGATGGCAGAGTATCAGAAGAAATGGAACGTCAAGGTCACCGTTACCCCTTGAAAGGTGACTAGCAATCACCTTGAAATTAATATTAAACTTCACATTCTTACCCTCTCACAACATCTACCAATATCGCCTTTTGAATGAGGACTTATCGGCAAAGCTTTCCATTCGACCGGTGATCCTCCCGACCCCAAGACAGTACAAATTGTCAGCTGGACTTAGAAAATAGGACTACAGATTTGACTTGTACACTTAGGTCCGCAATGTCAAGAGCAGGACACAGATCCTCTCTAGCCTGGATCAAGTTGTTGACTGTCAACATGATCTGGAGATGCTGCCCCCGATTCCTCATCAGATTCAAGAACCTGTACCAATATAACGGCATGAACAATGTCGTCAACATTGTTTCTTTTGCTACATTTCTCTTTCGAATTCTGGTCATCAATATGATGCGGAGAATGTAACAGTGGTATGGCTCTTATGTGCTTTGGACCATCATGAATACTCGCAGCTTACTTGCATGTCATCATTCAGCGATGCCTTGAATAGTTACTAGCAACTTAACAACGGAGCGAATAAAAGATGAATGTCGTCGAGATGACATTAAAAGGGAGAAAGAATGCTACCTCTTGAACAATTCTGTAACAAACCACTTCACAGTAAGAACCACTTATGGTAGCAACCACTTCATAGGACCAACAACTTCATGGGAGGTGAGCTGAGATTTTGGCCAAAACCACTTCATATGTGTGCTAGAAACCAAGTCTCACCCGTGAGTCAAGGTAAAAAAGTGGTGCAAGTTGTCACGAAACACCAAACTTAAATTTCCTCTCTCTTTTTGTTGAGATGATGGATGACTCTGCTTCCTCAATCAAAGTAGCTCACTTGAACTACTTGTTTCCATATCCTTCTTTAGCTGATAGCCACCAGTGGGAATTAGCTGGGTTGGCAAGTATCAAATGGTCAAAACTTGGGGGATCTCTCCTATTCCTCTGTGGGATGCGGAATTTCATATGACACCTGAATAGAGGCTGGAAATACTGAAAACAAAGTTGATGAGGGGAGTCAAAATTCACCCCAATCCATTTTCATATTCTCCAAATCACTCCATTTTCCCTCAGTGTCCAAAGAATCTAATCGATTACTTTCATATCCAGCATATTTTCAATGAAATTGTAAAAGATTTTGATTGATTGAGATTTGATTACAATCTAGAGCCAGGAAGGTCTGAAAGAAACAAGTCAGAAACAAAGATGAAACAAAGATGAGCAGAAAAGAGAAGACAGAAAAGAACAAACATTTTAGAAGACAGGAGCATGTAAAAGAGCGAGACAAGTAGCTTTGAGGAAGAGAAGGACAGAGGACTGTGTAGTTGAATAGATTGATCAGTTTTTAAAGTTGAAGACAAAGAGATTAGAGGAGCCTCACCAGACAAGGACAGAGAATTGTTGAATAAAGAAGAAGAGAAAATGAAGAAAGGAAAATGAAGAAAGAAGGAAGTGATTAAATGTCAAGTAGGAAAGAAGCCGAGTAATGGTTGAGTGGGGATTGATGATGTAGCTGGTTCAGATTGATGAGGTGAGAGAAGTGAGATCTGGAGTGGAGGTTGAAAGAAAATTGAGGTTCTTGTTGTCTGCCGTTCCCCCTTGAGTTAGAAGGATGAAAGAGTAAACTGTGAAATGTTGAGTGACATGTCAGAAGAAATCTAACAAATTGATGTCAGTTGAAATAATGTGATTTTTTT
>SMGU01001660.1:0-19739 GCA_004348175.1 Puccinia novopanici
CCTAAGTGATGCAGTGGATGGTAGCTCTATCCAAAGAAACCATGGATGATCCAAGTACCCCCCCAGCATGTCATGAGGGAACGTGAGCTGACACAGGGCATACAATCCATCATCCAGCCAGAAACAATCACCTGCAATTCAGGCAGGATACAGATGTTAGAATTCTGATCATGCCCCAAAAAGGGCTTTCTTTTCCATATTCTTCTTTTCTGTTCTTTTTCATGCTAGGCCCTCAACTTAGTATCACCATACCTGATATTACCCAAGTGGTTAAAATAATGATAATCCCATGAATAAATTATGTAATAATTTAGTATCACCATACCTGATATTACCCAAGTGGTTAAAATAATGATAATCCCATGAATAAATTATGTAATAATTTAGTATCACCATACCTGATATTACCCAAGTGGTTAAAATAATGATAATCCCATGAATAAATTATGTAATAATTCATTATGGCCACAGAATCACTGAAATACAACATGTACTATCTTTTATTCTGCTAAATATGGTAGAAATAACACTTTAATGGCAATTTAATTGTTATTTAATTTTTATTTAAATGGCAATAACTTTATCTGAACCTTATTTGAAACTCTCATACTATTTATGTATAGTCTTGTTAAGTTTTTCCCAGTTTTTTCTGGCTCTCAAAGTTTTTGTCTGGTTTTGCTTTGTTATGTTATATCTTGTTCTTTTATTTTATCTGTTATTCTTATTATTATATTTTGATTGGTAGTTACCAGGGTGCAGCCGGAGGTGGCTGAAGTCCATGGAGTGGCAGTTGTCAGTACTGATCCACGCAGCAAGATGTGTGCTCCTGACAACTCTCCCATTCTCCTAGGAGAGGTGTGCACACAAGTCCAAAGGAATTATAAACAGAGAAGGATGGCAGAGATGGGTTTTCTACCCAGTCACAAAAATTCCCTACTCACCATGCTATCCTAGCAATTTGCAGAGAACACCAGAATTATATCTCAATATTTCTGAAACTTCTTTATTTTCTTCATCAATGAATCATTGGTGTTTTGATACTTAATGGTTCCCTGCCTCTCCTTGCCACCATCTCCCCCTCTCCATCCCCATCCTTTCCAATTTCCTTTTGAACACCAAACCCTTTCCATCACAAGCAATGAATGTACTGCTTATTTGTCCCCACTTCTTGGGTCATTTGTATTCTGGCGAGCAGCTGCCCGAGCAGGAAAAGGACGTGACTGCTGTGTTGTAAGGGGACTGTGATCTGCACAAAGAAGTATGCAGCCGGCTGCTGGGACACAACCGCGATGACAGCCCTACCACACGAACATTGCCAGCATGGAAGAAAACTACACACAAAGTATTTACAGTGGAGCAGTGCTATGGCAACAAAAGGCTGCACACGACTCAGAGAAAAAGAATAGCAAGTGGGTCAGAGGGCAAACCACAGGTGGTGCCCACTGCTCAACATCCATCATCCAGCGGAGCCTGCCGGTGACACAAGGGACACATGGACGATGCGAGTGAGAACGGAGGTTTGGTTCCAACAAGAAGGGACATCCAAGAACAGACAGCATCAAGAAGGCGTGTTTATGTGTGTGTGTGTGTGTGTGTGTATGAGGCTACGTCGGAAGAAGAAGTGCCAAGAAAATAAAAATAAACATTGGGGCTACCAACACATATAATAGAACACAAGGTGACCAAGAAAGCAAAGAAAATTAAACAGAGACACACACACACAAAAAAAAAAAAAAAAAGCAATCACCGTGACTTAACATAAAAAAAAAACATATCGAGACGAGCGTTTCAAGGAAAAGAAAGAAGGGAAAAAACTCTTTCCAGCTGAGGAGTAGGATAACACATTAATTCGTCCAAAGCACACATGGCGGGGATTTTTCGATGAGGAGGAGGAGGAAATAATGGTACAGTAGGGGACCTCATGCGTCCATGCAAGGGCATTGAAAGAGCAAGGAAAGACTGGGTTTCATGAGGCTCTCGACATTTGGACAGACGAGACATTGCTGTCGAGCCAGGCCTCGGGACGGGTAGTTTGCTTGGGACAAGAGAGGCGGGGGGATGACGTAAGAGAGCAGTCACGCGAGTCGTCATCTCCGGTGATGCTAGAGGGCGAGGCATTGGAGTGGCACTCCATGGAGGGATAGGAGGAGACCGAGCTGGTGGGGCTCGAGTTGAGCGAGAGCGACGAAAGCGAGCCCGGCGTGAAGTGCGAACTGCGCCCCGAGCTCGAGACGGACGAAGAGATCGAGCTCGTTGAGCTCGACGACGTGAGCTTGCTGACTGGGGTCGGTTGGGCGGTGTGCTGCATGGAGGCAGGAAGACTCGCCACGGTCTCCGGTCCCCCAAATCGGTGGCCTCGTCCGTACCATTCCTTGGCAATCGTCGATGCTCGGGAAAAGTGCCCATGGGCATACTTCTTCATCACCACCGCCGAGATTGACGACATGTGTTCCCCGAGGTGCGAATCAAGCAGTCGGGCAACGGCCAAAATTCCTTCACTTTCGTCAGAAGCCTGAGAGGTGTAAATCAAACGACCCCACACTATTATTAGTCTGGGCTACCTCTGGCATAGCGACGGCAAAAAAATAAAATAAACTTGATACTGACCCTGCGAGGCTTTCCAAGAATATAACGGCTGAGCAGCAGAGCGCCAGCGGCAATGTCGGAGGACTTAAGCCCAACGTACGAGCGGTGAAAGAGCGTGAGCTCCATCATGAACCGGGCGAGGTGGCCGGTAGATGCGGCCTCGAATTCACCAGCTTGTTCGCGATGAGCGCCAATGGAGAAGAGTCGGAGCCACGCCTCGGCAGTCGGGTGACCTAGTTGCCAGCCAATGGTGCTTAAAACATGTCCTTCCATCTGGAGGAAGCTGGACTCCTCGTAAGCCCCACAGCACATGGTGCCCAGTTCCTGGACCGACGGGACTCGCTCCTTGGCGTCCTCATACTTGGCTGCAATCCACAGGGCCGCACACCCAACGAGCTGGTAGTGCTTCTTGAAGACCACTCGCTTCGACACATACCGGTCGATCACATTGATCGCCAGGTAGAGTGTCTCCGGACGCAAGCGGTATTGGAGGTGGATCTCGATCAAGAAATCGATCAGGTAGGGGCGCATGTACCACTGTAACTCAGGTTGGAGATCAATTGTTTCGACCACCGGCCTGGTTTGGCTCTGTAAAGCAGGCGCGGGCAAAGAGGAGGACGAGTCAGAGGGCGGCGAGGAGATATATGGCAGTAACTAAGTAGACAGAATGGGGTCTTACATCCATTTCGTGCATGTACTCGATAACGTCTGGCTGGTACTCTAGTTCAAAGAGCGTCTGCATCTCTCGCTCCAGAATTTGGTGACGGGACTTAGGGCTGATAGAGACAAATTGGCCAGCGGGAAGGAGGGCGGCGTGTCTCTTATTCGCCGCGTTAGCGTCATCGGCTGTTGGGGAGGGGCGCTTCTTCGAGGACGCCTGACTGGCGTTTGAAGGGCGAGTAGAAGAGGAGACGGATGGCATGTTGACGTCTGGCTGGTTGGAGGGATAAGGAAATTATACGTATGGTCTGTTAAATGTGGTGTTTAAATAATAGGCCACAGGAGGGGGGAAAGCGAGGTCAGTTCACTAGAGTCCTGTCAAGCTGAGGTCCAATGGACGGATGGGGTTACGAGTGATGGGCAGCAAAAGGGAGTAAAAAAAGTTGAGGTCCATGATAGAGGCCTGAGGAGGCTGGAGAAGTAGACATGTACAGATAGATATGTGTGAATATGTTGGTCTTTCAGTGACTCTGTATGCAAGGGTGTGGCAGGAAAAGGAGAGAAATGGTAGAGGCGAGACGAGACGAGCAGAGAATGAGGCGCCGACAAAGTGAGACAAGAAGGTGCTGAGACAGAATTGTACATGGGAAGGCAGGCAGACTGCTGATAGCCGATTAGGCATCGCATCAATACAGCGTACAGACAAGAGAGATCTTCAGAAGCAGACGAAATGGGAAGTTAAAGACACCAGGACATACACGGACTGCGCCGGGGATATACTCAGGGCTGTGAAGGAAGCTCGTTCTAGCGTTTAAAAAGCAGCTGGGTGCTGATCAATTCGTTACAGCTGGCGCCTGGCAAGTAGAATTTATTTATGGACAGGAAAGACGGCACGGCCGACGGGAAGGTAATATATATATAACCACCAGGGGTTACAGGCAAGTCAAGACGGCTGTCGTTGAAAGAAGCGGTGGAGAGGGTAGGTTCTTGCAGGGATGAATAGAGACAGATGCAAAACAAGGGAAGAGGGGCTGAAAGGATGTAGAGTTATATAAAGTAGGGTCAGTGCAGAGGAGGAAGAAAAGAAGGGGTATGGGATAAAGTTCAAGGCAGAAGTGTATTGTAGAAAATATGGACTGATGAAATGGAGGAGTAGAGTAGAAGAACAGCCGACTGGTGACAGGCCATGGGTGTATGTGGTGCTGAGCCAGGGAACACAATCTGCGCGCAGAGAAACAGGTTGAGCTGAGGGATGAGATATGTGCAACCGGCGAGATCACCGCCCGGAAGGATTCGGTGGGCTTGGGAGTGATCACTCTAAAGGTTAAGCCAACTTTCCTCCAAAGTCTATTTGACAGCTACCTGTTTGGGTATGAGACTTGGCCCGCCAGCAATCGGGAATGACAGACAAGGGAAGCAAGCCGGGGGTTGCTAGGGAAAGGATGGGAAACAAGATAAATTATGTCTGCACTCTCGTGCAGCCCAAGGCGTGGGCAAGCTATATTTAATAGGCGTGATGGTGTCCACACGCATTGAGCCGCATCGGCTGGAGGATATCAGATGCGTGCATGCCATGATACGAAGGCCGACACGGAGAAAACCGCTGTCTTCCAACATCCGAGTGACGATGGGAACAGGCAAATACGACGAACAAGTGACGCATTCGCAGGCCGGGCATGGGTTCATGATAGAAACTAGAAAGGCGTGGCGGGCGCTGCCAAGTAGGAATGCAATATAAAAAAAAAAATGCCTACCTTGAATAGAACGAACGAGTCAACAAATGAGTGATGAGAGTTGGGTGTCTGGATTGAAGGAAACTCTGCGAAGGAAGCCTCAGCACGAATTATAGCAGGCGAAGAGTTAGAATAAGAATGAGCCCAAAACAAATTTATTTATGCAAGAGAGATATTTCTCTGATGCAAGCTCATAGAGCGTAGACTGACCGGTGGCGTTCTTCGGAAGGATTTCGTTCAAAGAGAAAAGCTGGTCAACTGGTAGGAGGGATTTCGGCTGGGGCGCGAAGAGAGACAAGGAGAATGTCGGGAGGGCGGTCGGTAGTTGGTTTGTAGCGGAAAGAGCAAGATATTCACATATTGGGCAGAATAGAGTGAGGGTCAGCATCAGCGTTTAAATATGAATGTGTACAGATCCGATGTGCTTTTCTGCCCCATGAAGCAGCTGCAGATCGGCAGTAAATTTGTAATGACGGAAATTGTTTATTTCCGAGGGAGACTGACAAAGGTTTGGTTTGCTTCGGGTTGCGTTCAACTATTGTGTGTGTGTGTGTGCGTGTGTGGTGGAAGAATTGCTTCCGTTTCTGCGGATTTGAGAGTCAGACGATGGAGAGCCGTCAGATAAGCAGTGTCACGAGTTAAAACGAAAGAACACGGGCGCTGATGGATGAAGGAGACAACTAGCTCACATGAGCTTGTAAAGGGTGACGGGGATGGCAAGACAAGAGCTGATCAGACAAGAAGAAAGAGCAAGAGGGGAGCGGGAAAATGGTCAATGGCAGGGTCAGATTATCGACGGAGCGGGAAAGCAAAGGGTCAGGAGACTGGTGAGTGTGGAGCTGGGAAGAAGGGTATTGTGAGCGGTGGGAAGGGGTGTAAATTTATATAGATCACAAGAGTGAGTGGCAAAAAATCACTGCCAATCCGACTCAGGCGAAGGGATCAGAGACTGAGTAAGGATGGAGGGAATCTCCTGCTTTGGTTGTGTCAGCAGGAGTGGTGTCCATCAAGTGGCAGAGTCTTTAAGGGGGTGAAGTTGTGGGCTAACCTCGGAGAGAAAAGAAGACATGAGACTTGGTTAAGTTTGGGTGCATCTCCATGCAGCAAACTCTCGAATGAGATGATGGCTCCCATATTACCGCTCCAGTTGTCAAATCAAAAACATAAACCAGGCCACACCCCACCAAAAAAAAAAGGATAAAAACAGTGGGGATGTTTGTTCAAGGCTGTAGAGCCAGACTACCGTACCGGGAGAGATGAATATTTATGTAAAGAGTTTGCTTCTTTAGGGATATTGTAGCACGACTTTCTTCTCATAGCTGTCACCACCCTCACATCCAAAGGGCCGACGGCGGGCGGAGTTCTCTAAACGAGACATACCGCCGGGACAACCGCCGCCACGCAAACCCAGTAAGAAAGTTAACTTTCGACTTGTGAGCTCTTAAACGAGAAATAGCGCAAACCCAATAAAGAAAGTTTACTTTCGACCTGTGAGCGAAGTGGTAATGCGAGCACATCAAAATTAGATGTGCCAGAAAACAGGACCGGGTTGGCGAGATGGTTATGAGAACCACTGGGAATTGGGAATCATCTGCCAGTCGAGATCAAGGCGAGTCATGCCATCTGCCTGGAGGCAGCTGGGACGAGATGGTGGTGCAACGCTTGGCAGCGAATACGGATGCCAGATACGTTTCAAGTGGTCGGTGGTGGTGCACGAGATCAGAACATAGGGGCATCGGCAGGCTGGCTTGTGTGCCTGGAGAGAGATGATTCACGACATAACATAACGGCGCTCACGAATGGACAATCGATCAATGGCTTTGTACAGAAGTTTGCAAGTCGATGCTGGAAAAAAAAATAATAATCCTCGTTGGATGAATTGGGCGGCTGGCAAAGGAGCCCAAAAGAGTCTGAATCGAGAGCCAAGAATATATAGCAAAAAAGAGTCGTGACGATTAGGCTTCCAGGAGGCAGCAGTCTCAGTCGCCAAGTCGACGATCCCAGATCAGGCAAGTACTTATAACATCTGCAGAAATCCATCCAATTCGATCACTATGGATAAATATAAGCACTGTATACTACACGGGCTGGATGGATTAATAGGCGAAGGTATTGTAGTAGAGAAAAAAAACCATAGGGCTGACCTGGCCGTCAATTTAAGGATACATAGCCGATGTTATAGGCTGTTCTGTCAGTGGTGGCCATACATAAAATATTTATGTTCTGTATGCCAGATCGGATGAGGTGGTAAATCTTTTGTGCCCTTTGGAGGAAGAGAGGCTTGTGTGCCAATCCAAGCGTCCATCCGCCAAAGAATATGCGTAACAACGGTGATGACAATGCATGGATACTGGAACCATGGTATTCTCGTCTTGATGATGTATAAATATTTATGGCACGTATTTATGTATAACACCCCACGCTTTCGCTTGCACTCGGCAAGCAACGACAAGAAGAGCGCATCAGGGGGAAGGGCTTAAGAGATGCATCCACATTCCGCTTGCCGGCCGCGTGTAAAAGAGGTTCTGTAGCGAAACATAACGTGCGCCGGCTGCTCGGTGCATGGACAAGCATCTCTGACAAAGCTGAAGATGAAACGTCCGGTGAGGTTGAAAGAGAGAGAAGAAAAAAAAAGCACCTACCAAACAAATAGCACCTGTGGAAACACAATCGCCAGATGCAAGAGACATGTTAGCGCAGGCTGTATACACACTGTGTCGTACACAAGAGGCTGTGCTGGCGTAAGACAGATAGGATGCTTAACACTGATAGATTGTTGGCGACGAAGTAAAACACGACAGAGATCCGCGGCGGGTTGACAAAGACTGATACTATGAGGCAGGGCAGTAAGGTTAGGGCGTACTCCGCGGGGTGAGTTTACCCGGACAAAGAAGTGGCAGATCGGCTTTGCGAGGACGCACGTCAATTAAAGAGAGTGGTGTTGAGGCGAAGCTGTGGTGAAAAAAAAAAAAGCAGACGTTGCGGGAGGGGATAAGAAACATGGTAATTAAGTCCCATCTTGATTGTGTGCTAGCCTTTTCTGCAGATGGAAAGCTGGGCGTACCGGTATTGAAAAGGTGAGAAATGACTGATTGGTGTGAAGGAATGCGAAGACAAAAGACTGAAGAAGACGAATCGGATTAATTATGGTTGATAAGAACTTGACAGAGAGAGGGAGAGTGAGTGAAATTAGATTTTTGCTTGTTGATGCTGATGGTAAAATAGACAAAACCACGGGCGCTGTTTACCGACAGTCTTTTATAAACAAGCTTTCCTGTTTTTTTTTTTTGTTGTTGCTGGCATGAGTGGGACGCGGTCCGTGGTTTCTTGTGAGTTGAAGAGAGTCAGGCTCATTCAAATTTCAAGGACCGTCGGAGTTGCAATGCCCCTTGAGGGAAAAAAAAAAGTGGCTGCTGACAGTCTCAGCAGAGCCTAGGTCGTAGTACAATAACAGATGACCTGTGGTTGATTAGTGCATACAATCACAGCCAAAACTAGTTTAACGAGCAGGATCATACAGCTCTGATCAACGCGACGGTTGAGCAGCAGAGGCACCGGCGAGGAGAAGCCAGCTTATAAAGCCACCGATGTATAAAGCAGGTCTGGCTGGAGTAATCTTTAGTAGCCCACTGCTACTCTTTACCTCCCGCCTCTATGGGCCTGATCATCAAGCGCTGGAGAAAAACAAGCCTACAACTTATTATTCGCTGAACCTCCGGTCTCGGAGGAACTTTGATCTCTTCAATTCATCATCATCGGCACCGATTGTGTAATGGGGCCTAGAGCCCCTTGTCAGGCATACATCTCCACTGAAATACATTGTCTCCAGTCAAGTTTCGTGATCTTGAAGATCGTGTGAGGTTAGATCTTTTATCCACTGATAATACACCACCGGGCCAGTCCAACGATGCCCCACCACCTGTTGGGGTGGTTGCCCCGACCAACTATTCTGGCTTGGTGGCCGCCGTCGCACCTTCGTTTTCGCGTCACCGCCAAAAACCTGCTTTGGCGGTGCGTCGACTGACCAACCTTCCTCAAGGTTGGTCCGACCACCCCACGCCCGCCTCCCACCCTGCTCCCACCCTGCATACTCGAAGCGTGGGTTGCGCTGAGGCTTGTCCTCACGTTGTCCCACCTGATCGCTGGGGCGGCCCGACAGCAGCCCAACCCATATACAGTCATCGACTGTTTTTTTTTTTGGCTGGCTCAAATTCTCTGGATCCGGTCTTTGGAGCCGGTTTCTTTTGTACTATCCGGCTCCTAGGATCCGGAAATTTTTCCCCCATCCGGTTTTCAAGCTGGGGGCAGTTTTCGCGATTGATTCTATTGGCTTATTGCTACGATTATTGTTATTGCTAGGTTAGCTTTATCTCTAAATACAAATTACAACATCATGTAGTAACCATGGATAATGTTGTACACTTGAATAAAATACACTACCATCTAATAAGAAGAAGAGAAAGATAAAATGGAAAGAGATCGAGACGAGCGGGGACAATTGGGAGTCCAGATGAAGCAGTGATGGCCGGCATATGCTTCACTCTTGTACTTGTGAGCTTTCCCCCGCGTTTGTTCCTCGACGACGTCGGCCAACCTCTATGTTTTCTTCTACCTCGGCTCCGCTCGGCATGTTCATATCGCATGATGTGAGCTGACTGTATTGTTCATTTCCAGAGCCAAAAAGCAGTCGATCCTTTTGCAGGATCAACTCCGACCACCTGAACCAATAAACCAGAGTCAAAATTAGCCTACAAGCTTGACTGTAGATGCTGGAGCTTGGCCCACGAAAGATTGTAGTCAGCTGATTGAGATCGGAGGAAAAGCAATTGGGCATCTATCGGACCCCATGCGGCTGCCCGTGCGTTTGAGCCACTCCGAACGAATTTGATCGTTTCCAGGCGTAAATAAGCGAATCGAACCATCACCTGAGTGGGAATCGTCAGGTCTTGCGTAAACTCACTGGCCCGAGGGAGGTGTTGTTGGATCTGAATGAGTTTATTATGTGGTAATCAGTCAAGTCATCATAGTCATCATAGTACACAGAAAAAGAAAGAAGCGACTCACATGTGCATAGAGCTGATTCAAGGTTGGCATTGGACCGTTCACAGTACGACTGATACTGTTTGCAACCAGATTTTTGAGCAGCTGTGAAGGTGTCAACAGTAAAGGATTTTTAAATTCATAGTTCATCGAGTTGAAAATATGCAGTAAATATGTACAACTCACACATCCACGCAGGGTCCCTTTGTCCCACTTGACAGAATCGTGAACAATTTGGTGGACCATCTTAACCGCCTGCGGGTGTTTCTGCGAGAATCCTGGGGGTAGCCAGGTGTTCTTTTCACTTTGGGGAAGCTGAGCAACCCATCTCTGTTTTGGAATTGTTAAATAATTAGCTCAATGAATCAGGTCGAGGTTGATACAAGACTGACCGTGACCATTCTAATTAATGAGTAATCAATCACCAAGCTGGTTTTCGGCTCAAACTCAAGGTGATAGCTTTCGATCTTGCATTCCATTATGGTCTGACGGATGAAGCTACGGAGATGACTCTGTCATTCAATGAGAGCAGAATGGGGTCAGAGCAGAATGGGGTCCGAACAGAAACTAGATCAAACCAAAACCGCCAAACTTGCCTTGAAGGTATCGCTGAAAACGAATGTGGAGATATTGATGGGAGCCACAACATTTGCAGGGGCAGAAATTGATGTAGATGGGATGGCTTCGCTCGATTGAATGCCCATCGACACATCTGGCAGATGGGAAGGCCTTGTTTGGAGGGACAAAACTGCATAGACCATGGCTGCTTCTCGGTCTGGTTGAGACATCTGTGGGTATGTGTGAGTCAGAGTAACTGTCATTCAGTTCCCTTCTGGAAAGAAAAATAACAAACGACACACCTCAACCATTTTCTGTGCAATTGCATTGCGTTCTGGATCCAAGTTGAACAAAGATTGGAGCATGGCATGGTTGACTGGATTGTTAGCTTGAAGGACGGCTGGACTCGTGTCTGTAAGTTGTGAGTGAGCTGCAGGTGGAGGTGCATCCTCAATGAAGGGAG
This sequence comes from Puccinia novopanici, assembly GCA_004348175.1. Classification (NCBI taxonomy): domain Eukaryota; kingdom Fungi; phylum Basidiomycota; class Pucciniomycetes; order Pucciniales; family Pucciniaceae; genus Puccinia; species Puccinia novopanici. Next base: position 11,041 of record SMGU01001660.1, read on the forward strand.
ACGGGAGGTCTAATGCTACCTCAAAAGAAGCGGCATCGTCTGAATGGTTGTCAGGCACTCCAGGGGCATCGTCGTCAACTGATTGATGTTGTTCTTCATGGTTTGATGATTGTTGAGAGCTCGGTGGATCTTCAACTGATTGTTGGGATTTTTCGCATTCACTTGATTGTTGTAAAGGCGCATTCACTTTGTTCTTGTTTTGGGGCATATGATAGGAAGCTCGGTCCTGTTCATGAGGAGGCACTGCATACAAATCAAAATCCTAGTTTGTAAGCCTTTTTAACTGTGATGAAACCAAACTAAATCAGTTTACGAAGTCTTTTGTGTGGTCGTATTCGTTTTTTTGTGGCTCCTGCTGGCACGTTTGCCACTGGTGGACGCTTTGGGGGGTTCACCAAGTTAGTGTTCGACTGGGATGGGTTTGTGTTAGTCAGAGAGGTGATAATAGGCAACGTAGATGTATCACGGGCTGCTGGGACGCATGCCACTGGGAGTTGACTGGGGGGGTTTGCCGGAATAGTGTTGGACTGGGATGGGTTAGCTGAAGAGGTGACAAGAGGCAATGGGTTAGGTAAATAGTTGATAATGCTGGGTAATGTGGATGAGTGATTAGCTTCTCGATTGAGGATTTGAGGTGATTGAGAGATGTTTCCACTTTGATTGTGCGAATGCGGTATGTTGTCTGTGTTTTGATGGGGATGGTGAAGCTGAGTTGGATTGTACTGTGGAAACAAATTGATCCCTTGATTGGATGGGAAGCTGTTGATTGGGTTCTGGGGGTTGCGAAGTGGGGCAGGTGTCCAATGGGAGAACTCCTGGTTCGACTGATTTGCGGGGGGTTCGTACTGGTTAGCCAGATGATACATCTGAGTTGTTGGGTGGGGAGTAGAAGGGTTCCACTGGTTGAAGAGGGGATTGGGTGAACGATCAGCCATTGTCAGAAGGATAAAGTGGGAAGTGGGAGAACTTGAAGGCTTCACAAACCAAACCTCAGGATTTTAAGCATTTTAAACCCAAAAAAAAAAAGCATTGGCAGTTGAACTTTCAACGGTCATTTTTGACTTGCACTGAGGAAACACAATAACAACTTACACAAATTTTCCAAGAGGAACAAAGTGATCCACCCATCCAATAACATTCAAATCACCGAGAGGAACTAAGGAAATGAGCGCAACAGAAGATAGTGAGATATTGATTGTTTGTTTCTTTGTGAATCAAGTGGTGACTGAATATGACTCCTTACCTTTGATCTTGCAAAAATAGATTTTGAAGAACATATCACGGACCATGGGAGGTATTTTCATTGTCTTCGTTGTGGCCCGCGTCTGATGCAAGAAAGGTACAAGTCGCGGCATCTTCGATCTGCTGGGCATAAAAAAAGGGTGACGAATTCAGATAATCAGGAGAATACTCCCTTTGGTCCGGGTCATGTTGGAAGCTCGTCAGCCATGCAACCGGTATCTGAGGCGGAAATGGAAATCGACATTGCTGAATTTGACCTGGCCAATGATGAACATTCGGAGTCCGGCCTTTCGCCAGCTGGTATTGCCGCAGCGATTGATGGAATGATAGGGGACGACTATTTCCGGATCCCGCAGGCAGAAAGAGATGAAGAACTTGATCCCGAGGCTCAAAGAAGGAATTGGATGGAATATGAGCTTCAGCAAATACGCGAGGATATGAGTTTGGATGATGTTGCCAACTTGCCAGCTGATGTTGTTGAAGAAAATGATCTCGACCTGTGGTTTCCCTTCAAAAACAAAATGGTGAGTTCTTAGATAGTAATCACAAGGGGAATCCAACAAATTGAAATAGAAACTTACAAAACTTGCTGCATTTCTTTCCGATCCAAGGAGTTTTTGGGTTCGTTGTTGGTAGGTTATACAAGGAATTTGGTCTCAAGATCCTTGTTTGACCAGATCAGAACCATCCTCAATGCATTATGTCAGCTGAACATACCGGCATGGTCAACTGTGCGCCGGGCACAAAAACGAATCCGCGACTATCTCCAAATGAAGATTGAGATGAAGGACAGCGTCTTTGGTATGCCTTGCACCTCACTTAGCACAAAGGGGGCTCTCGTGAGGGTGAGTCGGCTTGAATGATTCACATCCATCATGAAAACTCAGCTGATTTTTCACTCTTGACTTATAATAATCACAGGAACTGGCCAATCCTCTGGTGGCCCCACTCTTGGATTTCTATCCCGAAGACACTAGCTCAGGCGACACCAATCAATACAAATTATCGCAATCTCAAAAGTGGCTCCAGATGCCAGCAAAATTTCGTGTTCAGATGTGTGTGAATAACCAGAAGCACTTCTACGTTTTCGAGCCAGTTCAAACGTATTCAAACACGCTCTTAGTTCCCATTTTTCTATTCAACCTCAATTCTGAACTTTGCGCCAAATGTATCATTCCAACTTACACACAAAGCCATCAATCTCATTTGAAAATACTTATCCCAGGCAACATTGGGTTCAATCATCCCCAACTTATAACTGTGAAAGTGAAAGAATTTGCCAATGATTATCCAACAATTACCATAAATGGCCAACTACTGTCAACTATCTGCCAAGGAAAAATATACGAAGATCACACTATTTACTACCAAGAAGTATTGCTTCCCAACTCGTGGAGAACCAAGGCCGCAGGAAAAATCATCAGACACATGCCAATCACTTTGTACTCAGACGACACCTCTGGAAATGTTTCAAAAAGATGGAATAAACATTTATCATTTTTCTTTACTCTATCTGGCCTTCCTCCACAAATTTCCAATCAGGAGTTCAACTGTCATTTCTTGGCCACTTCCAATCAAGCTGGTGTTTTGGAACTCTCTGAACTGATTGTGGATGAATTGAAGTATGTCACATTTCTATCCCTGTCAGTTATTTTTATCTTACTGATGTCTTCCTTTTTTTTCTGTAGTTCAATTGCAGCAGAGGGTGTTGAAGGTTATGATATAACCATCTCTCAGCCAGTTTTAATCATGAGCAGTGTTTTGTTTTTTCTTGGCGATTCACCAATGCATGCCAAAATAACCAATACTCCACTCCCCAAACAACTCACTTAATCCTTGTCGAATCTGCCAACTCTCTGTTATGAAAGCTGAAGACAAACACTCAGAAAAATACCTTCAAGAATTTATTCAAGTTGATGAACATGGCCAACCAACTGCAAATCCTTGGCGATCATGGAAGAAAACCATTGAAGATTCTTACCACCTTTTTGATGTTGGATTTTACTCAACCATTGCAGAACATGAGCGCCTGACCAAATTATATGGAGTGAAGGACCGAATAAATGATAAATTCATTGAAAAAAAAAATAATCCTGAAATTATTAAACAAGTAGAAAATTTACTCCAAGACAATTCAACATCTTCCAGCTTATTCAACCCATTTCTCAAGCTTGAGGGTAAACAGTTTCTCATTCAATAAGTTTTCAAAGAAATTATCTCTCAAATCTTACTAATCATTTCCCAATTATTCTCTTTTAAATTTCTGAACTGACAGGCTTTGATGGATGTCTGGACACCCCTGTGGAAATCTTGCATGTCTTCCTTCTTGGGATTGCAAAGTATTTCGTCCGTGATCTCATCAACAAGCTGAACCAAAAGGAAAAAGACCAACTTGAAGGACATCTCCAATCATTCAACATCACATCCTTAAATATTCCTCTCATCCAGTCAAAATATCTAGTCACTCACGCAAAATCATTGATTGGTAAAGAGTTCAAAATTTTCCTCCAAGCAGCTCCTTTTATCCTCTTTCCATTTCTTGAACCAGATCAAAGAGAAATGTGGCATTCACTCTCCATCCTTTCCTCTTATTTATTTCAAACTCACATTACAAACATGGACAACTTTCAACTTCATCTGAAAACCCACATCTCTAATTTCCTACACCACACAATCAAATCCACGGCGCAGTGGATTAACAAACCAAAATTCCACATTCTTGTCCATCTCCCAGAATCCATCCTCCGCTTTGGTCCAGTTCCCCTCTTTTCTAAAGAAAAGTTTGAATCATACAATGGCATTCTGAGAAATGCTTCTACAAATTCCAATAGACTTTCCCCCGGCAGAGATATTGCCATCAAATTTAGCAATTATCAATGCTTACGCTTTTTCCTATCCGGAGGAACCTGCTATGATCAAGAAACCTATATGACTTCGAAAGCCTCCTCAAAGGTTCTGGAATTATTTCAAACCACCCCCTCAATTCAAACTTCAATGGGGTACAATCACACAATCTCTGAGAGCATCACACGCTATCCATTTGAAAGGCCAATAAAGCTACAACCAGAGGACCGGATAGAAGTTCCAGCTCGATTGAGCAACCAATTCCCTCATGATTGCTTCCATCAGATTGCTAGCTATCAGATGAATAAGCATGAACAAATCTCAAAAGGTTGTTTTGTATTGGTATTTACTCTTCATTCTTCCTCGATAACTGAAATACAACCTCATTCCAGTCTGATCTTTCCTGATGTGTAGATAAAACCATCAAACTCTGTGGAATATATTGGACATGTCCAATCGATCTGGAGAGTTTGATCTGCTTATGTTGTCTTTGCAGTGAAGATGAAGCCTTCAGTCATTATAACTTATTATGGAATGCGGGAATATATCAAGACTAATGAGGCCAGTGTAGTAAGCTCATCGCTGAGCTTGTGATTTTGTTGTAGATTCTTTTACATAAGTTGAAACTTCTCTCGACAGGACATTTTGGCTACATTGAATCTTCAACACAATTGTTTCGACGGAAAATGTCAGGTGACAAAAACAAAAGTTGTGCGAATCGAGCGACAAGATACATTGGTCCGGCGGAACGAGGTGCGCCACACTGATACAGTAAAATTTATCCTAAACAGCGCTTCCTTCCACGCAACTGAAGAGCATCGGCGGATGGCCAATATCCCCTTGGCTCGTGTTGGACCTGGCGGGGTAGTGGATGGCATGCGCGAGGGTTTTGAGATTTGGAAACAGAATTGGGAATGACTGGAATTTCAACGGACCTCAAATGGTTTTCTTGGATGAAGAAGATTCTGGAGAGCTTTGGTCATCCTCGGCACCAGGCTCTTCTGTCGCTTTGGATTTCTCTTGTGGCTCTTCCATTTCCTATTTGCATTTTGTATCAATCATGTCTTAATAATTCATTTGTTGATTCATTAAAGATGGCATTTCACTTACAAAATCATTATCTTTGGCGTCCTCACAACCACCTGGCGCATTTCCATCTCGCTTCATATCATCTTTTTGGTAGTCGCGTGGTTTAGTGTCGCCGTCGGATTCAGAATCCAAGAGGAATTTGTTGGGGCGGCCAGCTAGATCCTCACGGGTGATAGGGGGGACAAGCCTCCTTCGCAAGTCACAGCCGTATATGTCTATTTCATCCCTGACGTATGCGGTCCCCAGCTCCGGCTCACTTTCATCTGATTCGCTGGGTGATTCGTACTCGTATCGCCGGCTGAACTCGTCACACATGCGGCGAAGCCACTGTTCGCTTGGATTGGAACAGTCCAAATCGTTGGCATCTGGGTCTTCAATGTTGTTTTTGGACCTTGTTTCCTCATCGTCAGCATTGCTGCCATTGGTAGATCGAGGAGACATTTTTTCTTGCTGGTTTTTTTTTTTTTTTTGTAACTCGATCCTTTGATTGGGTTGAATGTGGAAGGCCGACGTTGAGAGCTGGTGTCTCCAGCGTTGGGAATGGGGCGGAGGCTCTGCTCACCCGACCCACCATCACCCAGCCTCCGTGGTTGGGAGAGCGTCGAAGGATGGGTCGGGAGAACCAAGGAGCAAGCCTCTCCCTGATGGTGGAGGCTGGGCTCAATCTCAGCTCCATTGTTGGGGGGCCTACTGGTGGTCCACCCTTGCCCCAACGAGGTCCCAGTGCTGGACCGTAGGGAGCTGGTCAGGAAGAGGGAGGAAGAGTCCCGAGGTTGGAGCCAGCTTGGCTCCAACCAGCAAATCCCCCCACTGGCGGGACACTGTGGGCCCAACCCCCACCGATCCTCCGACACACACCGATCAATTTTTTTGACCCGGTGGTGTACTGAAGTAGAAATCTACTTGCAGGTTCTAGAAATCCGTCTCCCAAAGCTATAAGAGCTTTGTTTCTGGACCTACCGACATCAAGTGAGGAGTTTGAACACAAACTTCTTACACTTTTGACTCCATCCATTACACCTCAAAGATTCTTATGCTTTGTTTACTCAATCAGAAGATGGGAGAATGGATATCCCCAAAGCAACATGAAAAAACCCCCATTCCTCAGATCATTCAAAACAAACTACAGTTGATGGTGAGCAATCACTGTGGACAAAGTTGCCTCCAATCCACTCTACTTTGGGCATGCAATCTTTTACCGGGAATCTATCACCACCCATTTGTCATCCTGAATGATAAACCTTCAGAATTCCCTTGGTTGCATGGTCATTTGGCCGAGTTGGTCTAAGGCGGCGGTCTTAAGATCCTCTAGCGCGAGCTGCGTGGGTTCGAATCCCACAGTGACCAAACCCCGATGTTTTTTGTTGGCAGTGATATGTTTTGGCCAGCCACCGCTGCTTCCGGGTCCTGACGCCTGCTTTAAAATAATTTGGGGAAAGTTGAAAATTCCCTCCGCAAACCACTTGGCGATGAACACTTCCCGAATAGCACGCACTCTGGTCGTCCGAGCACGCTGTCGGCAATCCCCCGCCGCGCCGACTGCCTTCAACACCGCCAACACCCCATGCGGCTCCCGGCCGCAATCGACCTCGACCTCGAGCGCCGCCGTCACAGAGTCGGAGAGCCAGGCCGCACCCAAGCCGACGATGCCCTCCCAGACTCCGTTCGTATCTCGCTCTCATTGGGGCTAGTACTAGACGTTGACCTTCGGCTCGCTTGTTCTTAGGCGCCGAGCTGTCCCTGCGAAGGTTTTGGAAGACCGTGGATGTGCATGAGCACGAAGGTGGTAAGAGACACAGACCCCTTCCTCTTCTTTTGGCCGCTCAAGAAAGTGGCAATGTGTGTTGGTGGAATGGACATGAACGTTGACCAGGAAGCGTCTCAGGACAGTACTCGATCCGACTCGACCTACGGAGCCTGAAGACGCCGAGCGGGAAGCCGCTGGTGCTCCCGAAACACAAGCTAGTCCTGGCCACTCTGATTGCGCGCGAATGGGACGAGCAGCGGAAGATCCTGAAACAACATTCCCTTCCCATGGCAAGTATCTCTCCTTCTCTTTCTCCCATCTCCCTCCCTGCTGATGGCTTGAGGACATGGGAATGGTGGTAGACCTCGCTGGCGTCGCGCGCCATCGACGGCTTGCAGGGCGAGCAAGAGCGGCAGGCTGTGGTGGATGATCTGATGAACTATTTGAACACGGACACGATCTGGTGAGTGAGGATGGCATGGAAACATACAAGGTGGATGGGGGTGGGGGGCTCATGAGGGCGAAAAACACGATGTGATCTGGGGACGACGGATGGAACAGCTTCCAGGAATCGAAGCCGGCGGTGCTGGCAAAGATGCAAAAGACGCACTGGGAGCCGCTGGTGGAATGGCTGCACTCGAGCTACCAGGTCCGGCTGGAGGTCCACCACGACTCGATTCTTTTTTGCAAGCAGAGCGGCTCGACACACGCCAAGTTGCGGGGGATTGTTCGTCGCTTTGACCCGCTGAAGCTAGCCGGTGAGTGCTTTCGGCGCAAAACCTTGGTCACCGACCCGGTGGAGCTGACCTCTCTGTGCGGCCCATCATCCCTCGGATCAACCGGGTGGAAACAGCCTTCGAACGCGCCGTCCATGCCAGCAAGTCCTTCGTCATCGCCTTGGCCCTGGTGGAGGGGCGTCTGACGGTCGAGCAAGCCAGCGACGCCAGTCGGGTCGAAGTCCTCAGCCAAATCTCTCGCTGGGGAGAAGTCGAAGACAGTTGAGCTTTCTTCCTGCCCCCCCTCCTCCCACAATGCAAAGCTGACTCGATTCTCCTCCCCGTTCTTCGCTCTACCTGTGCGGCTGCTATTAGCACATGACGTAGATTACCAGGAAATCCGCATGAAGTTAGGCAGCGTCGCTTGTGCCTTAATTGATGCCCCCACCAGTCCCGAGCTGTGCACCCCTCAATAACCTCAAAAAGCACCCGTTAGATGCTCGACTTTCGCAATGAAGTCTATGACCATGCCCACTTGACGTAGCTATAAGTCTCTGGACAAACAGCCGCTTGTAGAATTCCACGTGTGAGCAGCTTGGTCTGTGTGAGGATGTTTGTCTTGAGTCGAGATGGACATGCAATCTGTGAATCCCAGCACACACACACACATGCATGTCGGCGGGGCATGAAGAGGTCCGGGCTGTCTGGACCCGGGTTCAATGACCACAGTGCGTGCGTCACTATCGCGTATCTTTTTGACTGGGGCACAACAGATGCACAGACGACACAAGGAGTGTGTGATGGACGAGCTGGACCGATGGATGGCAATTATTAGGTGAAGTACACAATACATGCATAGAGCAATCACAATGGTAATGAAGGACAGGGGGGGTGCGAGGAACAAGGACAGCGGGACACGGCGCGTTCGCGCGGATAACGACAGGATAATGTGTGCGGGGGAATCGCGGCCCAGGACACGGGCCGCGGCACATCGAGAGAGGCTGGAAGAAGCGGGGTGATACAGGCTTGATATGGAGAACAAATCAACAACAACAACAACA
>SMGU01001662.1:0-29126 GCA_004348175.1 Puccinia novopanici
ACGCAGCGGGCGAGTCACTCAACACAGCGCAAGTGTGAAGTGTCGCTTCCATTTCATCACGCCCCACAAATCAGTCTTCTTTCTGGCATATTGAGGCTGTTTACAAACAAGCTTACACTCTCCACAGTTGAAGAACTGCAACAAGGCTACCAAAATTAAGTCTATGAAAAGTGCAAGGAGGGGGCTTTTTTTTTGAATAAACAAAAACATTCAAGAGCTAATCAGCTGGGTTTCCAACTAGATAGAAGCCCAAACAACACTCAAGATCCATGAGGCAATTAGAGGGCAAATATAAATCAAATATTTGGGAACAGAACAAAGTTCTATTCATAGCTCTTCTGGTGGAAATGGTAAAACACTCAAATAAAATTTGAATGAATTAAAAAAAATCAACACAGCTTAGGGAATAATGGTACTCATTCTATCTTGATCTTCATCTCATGCTTTATAAACAAAAAACTAAGCTTAAAACAGGAATGGGTGGCTGATTTTGACAGAAAAAACACTGAGAAGTAGTAAATTGACTAGATCAACCCAATGTCAAAGGAGATGTGTATGCAAGGGATACAACATTAATTTAAGGGCAGTGGTTGAAGCCAGTTGGAAGTGTAATTAATCACCCATAATGTGACTGATTCCACTATTCTATCCTTGACTCCACATATTGAAATGTTGCAAAATTATAGCTGGGGATGGCTCCACATCCTTTTTTGGCTTGTAGTCCAATGGAGATTGGCTTGAAGTATTGCAAAATTGTCTTGAAAAATTGGTGTGATCCATTTCAGAATTAAAACACACATAAATTTTGGAATTGATGGAATATGTGTCTATCAAAACATAGCTTGAATATAGTCTAGGCTGTTTCTGCTTGATACACTTTCCTCACTGAATATACATCATATTCAAGAATTTGTGTCTGTGACTTTCAGCATCTCAGCCTGGTCCACCTCAAAAATAAAAGCCCATATTACAGATACCCCCAACCGCCAGGGGCAATACTCTCAGCCACAGTGCCTTACATAAGTGGTCTTATTTTGTGAAGAGCTGTGCAACCATCAATAGCTGGAAAATTTAGCAGATTACAAAGCACAAAGCACATAAAATTTTATTCCTGATTTGGGAATTGAAGATTATTCAGGCTCAGTGTGAGCCACAAAGCTTTCCAGAACAGGATTCCAAAATGGAATAACTCAAGTATGGTTCAAACTGTGCAGTCTAATCTCAAATAGAATTGATTGAATCTGTTCTTTCTTAGGAGCCAGAAACCAGAGGTTGATTTTTTTAAACTTTCAGGAGAATGCTATCAATGGGTTGACAGTACTGGAAGGTAAGTTCCAAGAAATCCCACCTCTTAGGATGATTTAATTCATGGCACTTACATTAAAGAACTATCAGTTTATATGATGGCACTGGCAGAGGATTTCCAAAATTCTTACCTTAGCTTGTTAATTCCACCTTTTTTTCACACATAACATTTGTAGGTTATTTTATAAATAATATAAATTTCTGATTTTTTTTTTTTCATTTTCAAAGCAAGTTATTATTAGAAAACAAAATTCTCTCAACAAAAAAAAAAAACCTGTTTTTGCCTCTGGCTTATTCTGTCTGTATTTATACAGTTATAATTCCTCAAAAATTCTCACTTATCTTTTTGGATTAATTTTCAGAAATACAAACATGATTTATTTAATACAAGATAATAAGAGATGCAATCAAACTATTTAATTTTGGTTTAGATGATCATAAAATTTAACATCAATCCAAGCTGACTCTACCTTGACTGTATCCTCCATCAATTTCTTTCAACCAATAAATACTTCTTGGGTGAAGTCCAGAAAAGCATATATGAGATCAGCTAAGTAGTTGATACAAGTAATGTCAGGATAGCCTGACAAGTCTATCTCTGATTCAGAGATCTGTAGGTAATGCTTCTTCACGAAGTGTATCACCTCTACCTTTCACAGGGAGGGATATATAGCCACGCCTTGACAAGGAGGGGCCTAGCTCTATTCACTAGATGCTGGTAGGAGAGATGGTTGAGGAAAGGAGAGGAATAGCTAAGTGTTACTTACTATTCCGGAGTAATCAAATGGGAGGAAGGTTTGAGTTGGATTGGCAGTGTTTGTGAGTTAAGGTTGATGTTGAAGGCCCCAATCGTCGTGTCTGACAATATGGTTGGGCTTGTTAATCCTGTCTAACTCTGAGTTTCTTTCTCTAGAGCATCAAGCTTATCTTATAGGCAAGTTTCACACACATATACTTGACCTATCACGCTCTTACTAGGCGCTACGTGTCTCCTTCAATATTCAGGAACTTGGAGAGTTCCTACTTGATTTGTCACCTCCTGCGCTGTGACTATTAGCAGGAGGCTGACAAGTAAGGCCATCTTTTTTGAAACATATTGCAGGTGTAATATTGTATGCAAAGTATAACTGATTTTTGAATTATGATGCCCATAATAATAGCAAGTGAAATCTGCAGGAGTTTGTCAGAAAATGACAGCATATATTCAGGTTTTACAAACACCAGCAGATTAAATTTCTCAGATTTTTAAATATTTTGTCCTTCATATGACACTGACAAAAACATGTTTAAGTACTAGGCTTAGATAAATCTTTTTTGTTTCTTGGAATAAAATGTAATATAAAAATCCTTTGAATTTTTAAAAAAGGATAGTTTCTTGTAAAAATTTTCCTTATTTGAATGTGAAGGGGAGGTTTGAAGCTGAAAGAAGAGGTTTTTTCTGTATAAATATTCTTGAGGTAACGCTTCTCAATACAATTTGAATTGGGATAAGTGCTTTTGAGATAAAATAACGCTTTTATTCTAGTGCACAGACCACATTGCAGAACATATTTCACCAACTTGCAGATTTTTTTATTCATGATGAAAAAGGCCATCTCACTGAAAAAACATAGAATGCACACTGACAGAAGATCTGGCTCAAATTCCAGCTGGAAATGGTTAATGTTTGGGATACTTCAATTTCATTGATTGTTTACCTACATGTTATTTTAAAAAAATCACAAAAAATTTACAATCTTCATACACTGAAAAAATCTGAAATTACCCACCAATAAGAGAGGAAAATTTTGTGGTGGAATAATATGTTACTTTTTCCAAAGTTAAAAAAAGTGAAAAACTCAGCATGCTCAGCCAGAAAAAAAAAAGTGCCAAACTGAGCAAAAAGAATTGGAGAATGTTTTGATGAGTTTTTTTTTTGTGGGCCTCAAGTGGGGCTGATCTGCGCCTGGCCCAAAATCAAAGGGGTGTTCATGAAAAGCTCATGATCACCAATGCTGGACCAATGTGTATTTAGGACTGGCCCATATCAGGCCCGGTCAAGGCCTTCTGGGCCTTGCATGCCCACAAACAAAAAAAGCAAAATATTCTCCCATCATTTTTGCTGAGTTTGGCACATTTATTTTTGGCTCAGGCTGAAAGTGGGCCAACCCGTGACCCGGTGGTTTGGACAACATTTTTTCATCCAAGTTAAATCTGTGACCCGGCCCGACCTGACCCAATATTTATTTGGGTCGGGCTTGGACAGGCACAATGATTTTCAGGTCGGCCCAAATGACCCGTTTTTATCGGGTCATCTGGGCCAACCCGCCATTTTCTCAAATTGGATATCCTCGGACCTCCTGTGTATTGGGATCACCAGGATATTCTCATATCCTCCATTTTACCCTCTGCCCTTTGTCGCCATGGCTCCCTCCAGGAAGCCCAAAAGGGCACCACCTTCCTCAACCGCCATCACTGCTACCACCGAATCCGATCTAGTCAACCTTTCCGAAGACCATACCACCAATATCCCAGTATTTTCAGTGGGAAACTCCCAAGAAGCCACTTCCAAGGTGCCTGAGTCTACCGACACAAATGATCAAATGAGCAAGAAGTGCAAAAAAAACACCAGTGATGTTTGGAATCATTATTTCAAGAAGGGTTCTGGTAAGTTTTTTCCATCATTGTGTTGATTGTATTTTATAATAATATTCTGAGGAACAATTACTTTCAACACCCTAATACATAGGTGATAGCACAAAAGCTGTTTGCAATTATTGCCAGGCTTCGATGATGGGAAAGAACTCATGTGGAACAAACCATCTCTGGTGGCATCTGGATTGATGTGACTCTTACACCAGCAACCACAAACAGTCCCTCCTAGACTTCGCATCCGGCTCTCCCAAATTGACATGGATTTTCTCTCAGAAAACGTCTCACAACCTGCTCACAAAGATGGTCATTTTCCATGAATACCCTTTTACAATGATCAGTCACAAGCTCTTCAGATCTTTTGTTTCTTCTCTGCAACCAAAATTCCAGCTTTATTCCCGCATTACTCTCAAGAGCAATGTTATGGCCATGTTTGAATCAATGAAGAAAAATTCTTGATTGCATATCTCTGACAACTGATCTCTGGACCTCAGCAAATCAGACACTGTTTATGGTTGTTACAGCTCACTTCATCACCTCCGACTGGATCCTCAACAAGCGGGTCATATCTTTCAAAGAACTACCAGCTCCTCATACTGGCTTGGCCATTGCCGAGCAGCTCATCAGTACAATTACAGACTGGAAGCTCCTCAACAAGGTGGCATTCATCACCCTTGATAATGCGTCAAGCAATGATGTTGCTGTGTCTTGCGTCCGCTCAGTCCTTCAAGATTGAAGCAAGATTGCTCCCAATTGGAGTGGAAGATTTTTCCACATTCGTTGTGCGGCGCACATTATCAACCTCGTGGTCAAGGACGGACTGAAGATCATATTGCCAGCCATTGACAGACTCCAAGAAAGTGTCCGGTATTCCAAAAGCACACCATCCCGCAAGCAATTATTCAAGGATGCTATTGACATGACGGACATCAAAACAAAAGCGTTACCTTCAGTTGATGTTCCCACTTGGTGGAACTCCACTTACCTTATGATCGACTCTTCTCTTCCTTACAAGGAAGCCTTCATTAACCTGTCAATGTTTGATGCCAATTATACCAGCTGCCCCACCACAGATGAGTGGGATGAATTGGAAACAATGCGTGATTTCCTCCATTTATTCAACCTGGGTGAGCGGAACTCTCAAATCCTTATATACTTATTTGTTTTGTAATCTCATTTTCCTGAATCTTCTTTTACAGCAACACTCAAGCTAGGAATGACTCATTATCCTACAGCGCATGTGGTCTATAAACTCATGCATAAGATCGACAAACTCCTTCAAGAAAGCCAAAAAAAATGAACCAATCACATCAAATCCATCACCAAGCCTATGCAGGCTAAGTTTGACAAGTATTGGAAAAAGATGGACGACATGGCTGCTGTCAGCCTTGTCTTTGACCCTTGATCGAAGTTGGATCTTCTTGAATTTTTACTCTCAGATGGGAATCACTCAGATTCTGTGGAGGAACAAATTGAATCAATCAAAACTACACTTTACAATTGGTTTGGCAAGATTTCTCAAAACAACAGCTTACAAACCCACGGCGTGACTTCTTTGGACAAAAAAAATCCCAAAGCAAAGACAACAGCCAAAGAGAATGAGGAAGATCAATTCAAAAAATATCTCGCAGGGAAGAAAACCAGCAAGAATTCCTTGGCTACAGATGAGTTGGACCTGTACCTCCAAGAACCAACAGTGGATATTGACTCCCCATCATTCAACTTGCTTGAATGGTGGAAAGTCAATGCTCTCCGCTTCCCAACCCTGTCAATAATGGCCAAACGATTGTTGATGACTCCGATGACATCTATTGCATTGGAGTCAGCTTTCTCAACCGGTGGTCGTGTACTCAATGACTTCCAAAGCACCTTGAATGCCAATACTTTGGAGGCACTCATCTGTGCACAGGACTGGATTTGCGCTGAGGAGGGGATTTCCGATTTCACATTGAATCCAGAAGGTGAGGGCAAGCAATAATTTTTTGTTTATTTTCCTCTGAAATATTTTTTTTTCCCCTTTACTTCCTCTGAAATGTTTTTCTTTTCCTCTTTACTCAAAACATTACCCGCAAGTTGTAAGACTCTCATAAATGATGTAGAGTAATAAAGCCAAACACGAAGTAGATTTACAAAAAAAATAAAATATGATATCTTGCTGCCATAAATATGGGCCAACTGTGCCCGACCCGTACCCAACCCGAGCTCAATGCCACAGAAACTGGGTCGAGTTTGGACAATAAAATTGACTGTGTGACCCAACCCGACCCAACCCAAACAAAGATACGGGTTGGGTTTGGACACTATTTTTGGGGGCTGACCCGGCCCACTTTCAGCCTGATTTTTGGCTGAGCATGATCTGTTTGTCAATTTGTTTAACTTTGTAAAAATTAATTTATTATTCCACCCCAAAATATTTCCTTTCTTCTTGGTGGGGAAATAAAAATGTTTGTAGTGAAAGTTGCTTGTAACTGAAGCTTGGTGGGAGGAAAAACTTGAGTAAAAATTGATTATGAGTACAAACAAGATCATGAGTCAGTGTAAGAAAAACTTAATCAACTGCTTGCATTTGAAATTTGAGTTCCCTTTGTGCACAAAGGCAAGTTGCATGTCAACTGAAGGTGTTAAAATTGTAAGCTAAAAAACTTGATACTAATGTCAAAGGGGATAAAGTGCCTCTGAGGATATTCTTGAGAAGGGGATTAAGTGCCTGCTCAAGGATCAGGATAGTCAGAATGATACCTTCATTTTCTCTTCAGGGAGCAATTTAAATAGTCTAAATACAATGGCCGACATTTGGTTATGCAAAAATACTAGATAGAATGAGACAGAAGCATGAAAATAGATGACAGGTTAAACAAGTGACATGTTTGGGAAAGGAAAGAAGACAAGAGTGGAGAGAAAAAAAAAACACAGAAATTCAACAGAAGGCAGTTGAGTCATTCAAGTTCAAAATTTAATGATGATTGTCTCAAATTTTAAATGTTGAAAAGGCTTTAACCTTGGTAAAGAAGCTACACAAGTTGTTTGGTAATTTTAATGTGTTAGCATGATTGAGCCAGTCTCAAATATACACAATATGAACTATACTGTCTTTCTCTCCTCATACCATTC
This sequence comes from Puccinia novopanici, assembly GCA_004348175.1. Lineage (NCBI taxonomy): Eukaryota > Fungi > Basidiomycota > Pucciniomycetes > Pucciniales > Pucciniaceae > Puccinia > Puccinia novopanici. The sequence continues at coordinate 7,048 of SMGU01001662.1, forward strand.
AAAAAGAAAAACAAGGACTTTATAAAGTTAAAGCAGTTTAAAAAAAAGGTACTATGGGAAAATTTTACTCTTGCATATTTTTATCAATAGTTTTTCTTCTTCTTTTTTTTTTGAAAACATGACAGCAGGGGAAAGTTTTAGCCACTTGTCAAGCAATTTCCATAAATTTTCAAAAGGGACCCTTTCTGAATTTTATGGCACATTCTATTATAAAATTTCCATAAATTATCCCCTTTTGATGAGCAGCCTAACAAATATTTCAGATTTTTTTTTTTTCATAAATCAAACTTTTTACAGAAAAATCTAGGGAATTTGTTTTGAAAGATATGAATTTGAGGATAAAAAGACTCATTACTGGGCTTCTTTTTTTATACTCCTTGTTTTTTTTTTTATTAAATTTATCACTTTTTTTTATCATGAATTCCAAGCAATTTAATCTCTTGGATTTCTTATTCTCCTTCTTGAACTTCACAGCCCTCTTTCACATTAAAATATTATCTCTTTGATCAAATGAGACCTGTCTACTTAATAATCTTCTCTTACTTTTCCAAGGATTAAATCATACAAATGGAAATTCAGTAGGCACTGATGCAAATAACTCATATGCATTACAGGGAGTGGAATAGACTAACATCTTTACCAGTGCATCTTTTGATCATATTTCTGAATCAAATCTAATTAATATTAATTCAATCAAATTGACTTCAATTGGTAGTGTTGATACAGCAGATCTCAATTCAGAATTTTTTATCATGTCAGAAAGAATTGAAGAGTTCCCTCCACTTTTCCATAATTCATGGATTTGTTTGAAATCTTATTGAGATGGGAAATGATGGATAAAGTAAAATTTTTGTTCCCAAATGAAATTTCTGTTGATTTTCCAGCTTTCTCTTGAAAGCAATTTGGAGTGACTACCCTAAAGGTTCTTGGACCTGTCACTATTTGAAATGTGCTTGTTCCCCCCTTCCCTTTTGACTTGAAATATCTAATGGATGGAAAAGGTTCAATCAAAAGATTTAGAAATTTTCCAAAAACAAAAAAAAATTCATAAAAACTTTCTGTGAGGCTGGAATGAATAATTTTGTGACTAAGGCCCCATTAGGCTGTCGGAGTCCCCAAGCATAATCAAATAAGATATCATTTGTTTTGGGAGTTGGAGGGTTATTAAAAAAACATGGAATGGATGTTTAGAAGGCTCTCTCATCACCTGCAGTCTATGACAAACCTTGACATTTTCATACTCCCACCTGCACAATATGGGTACTGGGAAAAATCCCTCCCCCCTTACTAGTTGCATCCAACATTCCACTCTTCATCATGCCACACTGCTTGCAACCCCAAATAACCCAGTAAGCACCCACCACCACCAACCATTCCACCATTCTACATTCTCCCACCATGCAATGATCTCTTCCTCAAATGTGATTTGAACCCCCTCAAAAATGGGGAACATTTCCTTTCCACCAAGATCCTCACTAAATCTGCATGCCAGGATGATGGTGAGCTTTATGGCTAATTTTAAATTCTTGTTCTGGATCTTTGAGTGGAGAGTGATGCTGGAAATTTCAGGAGGTATCAATTTTCTGTGGAACTGGTGATGTGAAGGCTGCCCCAAACAGTGCCCAGTGAATATTATGATGCTGGCAACCAAACAGGAAAGGGAGGCAAACTTGACATGCAAGTTGCTCTGTCAAAAGCATATCCTGGGATATCAAACCCTATTTGAGATTTGGTGAATATCTATGGCATCTTATTACACATGCAGACACCCTAACAGCGCCTAAATTAGCCCAGTTCACATTGGGACCTTTAACACAGCTTTCAGCACCTTTAAATATAAAGCTCTCATAGAATTTTTTTTGTCATCAGATTCAGCTGTTTTAGACCAATCTGAGCACTTGAAAAAAAATGTCAAAATTTTAAGACATGTGGGTTAAAAATGGTGTTAAGGGTTCCAATATGAACAGGGATACTAACAGACTGGTCTTATCTTGCTTTGCACATGCACTCAAGTGGGCCAGAGGCAATGGTACTTCATGAGGCTAGAAGCGTAGAAATCTGTCGCACTGACTGTCAAGGCTGGAAGATGAAAAGTCATGGTGTGGTCATCTGATAAAGGAGTGAAGATGTGCATATTCTGCGCTTGAAGATGTCAATATTTGTGACCCTCAGTGCTGTGGGCTAACCTTGGGAGTGACTGTCTTGGAGCAGGTTTCAAAATTTGGAAAGACGTGATAATACATATTTACACACTCTGAGAAGGCTTTGGGACCCATGCATAGCAGTCATCATGATGGTGAGCTTGATGCTACAATCTTCCAGCGTGTCCAAAGGGACTCGACGGAACATCCCGACAACTTCCATATTTCTTGTTCATTGCGCTTTCGACCCACGCCGTCTGTTTGATTATATTTCTCTTCGAGAGGTGACAGCTGTGTGTCGACGACGGCCACCATGACCATCAACCACCGGCTTCTTGAAAACTTGACCTATCCCGGGGGAATACCACCCTTCCAGTGTTTCGATGTATACATTCCCTCATCGGCCCCGAAGATCGACCGACTTATCATTTATGTCCATGGTGGAGCATGGAGGTCAGGTAAATAATGATCACCAGACATCTTCCATTAGCCCTGATTTCTGGGGTGGCCGGCACGTCTGCTTACAGTATTATGATTGTCTCACCAGGGGATAAAGCAGATGTGCATTCTGTTGGACTGATCGGAAACCTCTCGAAGCAGTTCCCTACAGCCGCAATCTGTTCGGTCAACTATCGGCTGTCACGCGGCAGAGTAAGCCCGGAGAGTGATGTGAAGCACCCGTCTCATAATGCGGATGTGGTCAGAGCCATCGAGCATGCGAGCTCTCTCCCCGAGCTCCGGGATATCCCCCAAACTTACCTCATCGGTCATTCGGTTGGCGCATTCATGTGTCTTTCAATCGCCGGCATCCTCGAGCCTCCGTCCTCAGAAGCACCGCGTCTTTCCACCTCTACTTGCGAGAAGATCCGCGGCTTAGTCCTCGTCGATGGGATCTACGATGTTGTCAAATTGCTGGACGAATACCCCAGTTACAAGGACTTCGTCATCAGCGCCTTTGAAGAAAAGGCGAGCGATCAATGGCAAGATTTGGAGGTTGTCAGCCCGCTGTGTTGGACGGCGTCAGCTAGTGGTCCACAGGTACAACCACGAATATTAATCCTGCATTCACGACAGGATTCCCTATTAAGTGTTCGACAATCAGAGCTAGCGGCCATGGCATTGAGATCCAAACAGTCGTCATCATCTGATAAGATAGAGACCGATTTCGAAAGCGTATCAGGCGACCATGACAAGTTACTTCTTTCTCCAGAGCTTGGATCGAGAATTAAATCCTTTATAGTTCAACATGAATAGTTTAAACCCCTACCTCAAAGCACACTAGTTCATCTCCATCATGCATCTGCTCAGTAGCGCCGCTGGTCAAAGAAACCATTTTTCATACTGTAACCTTGTGTGAGCCTTGCCAGGAGATATCACCATTGTTTTCACTATAAATTACCAATCGATAAAACGTATACGAAGCACATACCTTCAACAAATCCATATTCTGCAATCAGTAAGACTAAAATAAAATAAATGATAGCCAATTTTTTTGCCATAATCAATTGTGTTTTGTGTTTGGCTGGGTTAGAATTTCTCAAGTATACTGGCTCTACTCCACAAAAAGTGGTGTACCCAGTATAGAAAATCAGGTAATTAAAAATTACCAAGGGCAAAATTATCAATCTGAGATTGATAGGGCTCTTAAACACTTATAATGAAGTGTGAGATTAACAAGAACAGGTCACTGCCCTATCACCAGCTTCCTGATAATGTGTCTGCCTCAGAGACAGTAATCCTGTCCAGAAACCTTCAATTTTAAATAAAAAAAATTATTTCATTTTCATTTTTCTCTCTGAAGAGAGTCTTTTCTATTCAAAATATTTTTAATCAAATCAAATACATTCTTTCATTGGATTTCCCTTATTTTTATACCTATGTACATTACATAAGGTGTGGGGTAGCTGTGCTGTGATCCTGATATTTTCAAGGTTGAAAATAAGATTATTGTCTAGATCAAATTTCAACTTGAATATTTGGTCCTCCCACCTTTAAAATAGAACTCAGTGAAAATTTTCATCCTCAGAATAGAAACAAACCAGAACCACTAGATCACCACAGGACTCCAAGGACACTCACCAATAAGTCATCTTGCCACTACTCAAGTGTCATTATTACTCATCATTAAGTCTACTTTCCTCAAGTTAACTTACATCTATTTTTTTTTTCTTTTTTTAACTTTTTTGTGTGTGTTTTTTAGCCGTTCGGATGGGAAGTATTAGAGCTACGATACGGGGGCTTCGGGCGCGACTGGAGAGCATGCAGGAGCGATTACAGGGGTATTTAGAGGGGGGAGAGGGAGAGAGAGAGAGGGGGAGGACGGATCGAGGAGCTAGAGGTGCAGACGGAGCTAGTGTATCCGGCGTCGGGCGCGGTGATGATGCTGGGTAAGCGCGTGTCGGATGTCTCTCTGTCTTGTCTGTCGACCCGCCACGCCTTGCTCATCTCTCCTCCTCTCCTTCCCCCCACCCAGATTATCATCGCGTCAGTCGCCCCCAGTATTGTTGATCCCCCCCGGCCCTGCCCTCCCGTCCCCGTTCCTCTCGACGCTTGCACCAACACACTCCCTCGTCGTCGTTCGTCTCTCTGCCCCCCTCGTTTCGCTTTCTCTCTCTCTGTCTTTCCATCTCGTCCTCTTCTTCTTCTCTGTTCATCCTCTCTTCTTTCTGTGTCTTCTTCTCCTCCCGAGAACTCTCTCCCCTCTACAACACACTCTGGATCGTATTTATCTTTTTCATTTTCACTCATCGCTCGCCACGTCCATCCCTTCTCTGTCGCGCTCAACAACAACACTACACTCAAAGGAGGAAGGAATGGAATGGTCTGTTGCGTGTCGTGTATATATATATACTCATCCGTCCTGAGGCCGTCTACCCAAACTCTCTCTCTTCTCTCTTCCTCTTTATTTGTTTTGTATTATTTTTTTTTGTTTTTTTTTTCTCGAGACATATAACGCTAAGACTAATAAGCAAAAAAAAAGAGAGAGAAGGCAGAACAGGGGTCTGTATAGAGATAAATAATATAAGTTGAAGTATGTACAAATCCGCCACAGAAATGAGAGGTGTCTCTCAGACGAGAGAGAGAGAGAGAGAACACGGGAGGGGGGCGCGCGGCGAAGTCTGGTGGGGCCGCACGACACACACACGTGCGGAAGGGGGGCTTGGGCAGGGGAACGAACAGGGCCACACACATACAAAAGAACGGAGAGAGACGAAACAAGATTGCGCGGAGAAACAAAACAAGGATTTTTTGTGGACGGCGGGGGAGATGGGCAGAACAAGTACAAAAAATGTCGCAGCGCGATACAGGAGGAGGCCCGCATAACGTGCCGTGTGTCCAACGACCAGTCGGCCAGTCAAGTCGTCATATGTGGTGGGGTCGGGACTCTTAACTAACAAAAAAAGGGGAGGCCTTCGTCTCGATCTGTGTGTGTGTGCCTCGGCGGTCCACATCTCCCAGTGGGCTTTTTTATCCGCGCTCCATAGATTCTCTCAAGGTGTTCAAGAGTTCATGGCTAGAAAGAAAGCAGGACAGGAGGTCATGTGAACAAGACGGAGTGATGAAGGGGGAAGGGGGAAGAAGGAGTAGGACGGACCATTCGCCGAGATTGGCATTGAGGATGGCCTGGCCCTCTGGGATGGTGCCGTCCTTGCCCTTGAACTTGCCGTCGATGCGGAGATGATCGATCTGCGCGAGCGCCAGCTGGTACGGATACAGGTCCCGCCCCGTCAGCCCGTCCCCCCGTACTTCAGCACCTCCTTCAGACACTTCTTCAGCGTCGATAGCTTGTTCGCTATCGGCATTAGCTCCTCCGATATCGGCTCCGACGACGACATCAACCGGTATATCAGCCCGTAACATCGTCGTAATAAGTAGTGCAACACCTGCGAGTCCCTTCATCAGCCTCCTATCTCGTCTCTTCTCGACACTCCCGTTCTCTTTGCCTCACTAGTTGCCCCTCTGGTTTGTTTCCTTCCGCATCAACAAATTTTCCATCCACCCTCATCGCATCCAACTCTTGGAGAGAGACTTGAAAGTTATACAGATCCTACAGAGGCAGAAGAAACGGATGTAAAAAAAAACGGAGAGGAGTGAGAGTGAGAAGAAGAAGAAGGAGGACCGACGGTCTCTCTCAAAGTCCAGCGATGAGTCAAAGTGAGACGTTCCAAGGCGGCCTTGAGGTCGCAAAGGCGTTCGTAGATGGGTTGAAGGGTGGGCGAGACGTCCTCCTTTCGGGCGCCGATTTCCTGACAGATCTCAAAGTTCTCCTCCAGGAGACCCGTGAGGATCGCCTGGCCTTCGGGGACTGAGGAGCCGCCTGGACCCAGGAACTTGCCGTCAATTCGCTTCGAATCTATCTTGCGTAACTCCTCTTGTACACTCGTCAGCTCCGCCGTCGTCGGCTTCCGCGCCGCCATCGCCGCCAGTTGGCGTCGTATCGTGATCAGTCGTTGGTGGATCGGAACTAGCTCCACCGATAAAACCGACAGCGATGCTAGTAATGACTTGAGCATCTTATCTTTTTGTTTCCCCCACACACAGAATCGAACAGTCAGTCAGTCAGTCAAAGAGAGAAACAATATTAAAAACGCGGCCGAGGTGAGAGACGCACTGCATTCTTCCCATTTCCGGAGGAGCAATTTTGTCAATCCTTCGGGATGCAACTCTTCATCGGGTACCCCATCCACTTCGGCTTCTTTCTTGGCCGCAATCTCTTTATCTTCGTCTCGAATAATGATCATCTTCAATTCATCCAGCCGGGATTGGAAGGGCTTGAGGTCTGTTTCCGTGTACACGCCCGACTCGTCCATGTGATCTAACAATTGCTAGAAAAAGAAAAGTCCAAATCGGCTTAACACACACATACACGTACGAAACACTTGACTGCACGAAAAGATGTGTTGAGAAAGTGGGGAGATGGAGAGTGACCTTCATGGTGGCCAGTTGGCAATAAGCCGCGGGAGATTCCCGGCTCTTGCCGATGGTCAAGAAGAATAGACTGAGCAGTTGGAAGACGTCATTGAGCGTTGTGTCCACTCGGTTGTTGGAGTGATGGGTTTCGTGGGAAGATGAATTGGGCTCCGGGTTTTCTTGTTCTCTGCTCGTTGCCGCTCCATCGCTTGCCGACTCGTCTCTTACTTCATTCAGCTTGTTCACTGTTTGTTGACCACCAACACCACCATTTGTGTTTTTTTAGGTGTCAGATGATGATAGTGTTTTTATTTATTTAGTTTTTTCATTCGCATATGAGTCAAATTTTTGTCATGGCCATTGATGATGATGTGGAGAAGAATCCCCGCAAGAGGGATGGATCGGGAGTGACATTCCTTGTTTGGATTGGTGAGGGATGCTGACCTTGTTTAATTACAGCGGCATAGATTTGCATCACATCGCATGCACGGATATATTCGGATCGGTCTTTCTTGAGTTTCGTGAGTCGTGCCCGAATACTTGTTGTGTTTAGGTTTGTGCAAGATCGATGAGATCTCCAAGTCAGTGTATGAGGCCCGAAAGCGTTAGGAGGACTGTTAGAGAAGGGCTCAACTTGACTAATGCCTCGAGTATCGGTAGTTCGGTTGATGGGACTGGCATGGTCTTGGTGTGTGTGGTGTGTTGCTGTTTTGTATGGTTCTGGTTTCTTTTTCTACTGACACTCCTCCAACATGCAATCTTCCTTAACTCAACTAACACTCCATCGCCACAACACCACCACCAGCAACATCAGCACCATCGGCAGTCATCGCATGAACGAACGCCGGGGGACAAGCACCCGCCCCTTGGTTTCGCTCATCGGCATATCCATATATCCTCTCCATCAACCCTGCCTGGAACTGTCACCCAAAGGATATGGGAAAACGGGGCATCAGATATGGTTGGTCAGGAATCTGCCGCAAATGGACACAGTCAAAGTGCTCAAAGCTCTTGAGAATCAGTGATCTAATCAAGAAAGTGGGCTACCCTAGATGGAAACTAGATTAGGGAAGTACAACAGGATTGCACTCAGGGGGGAGATAGATTGCCATGGTTTTCTTTCACTAATTGATCAACAAGAATCCATCTTTGTATCAACTGGTCACAAAGCTGTCCAACATCAATTGTTTGGAAAAGGTATCTGCAGAATGGCCTGCCACCTCTCAGTGGACCCCTCTAATTAGTGTTTCAAAAGCTGCTGAATTGGAGTTGTACCAGGCAACTTCAACATTAATCCAACTGAAGCCATTTGAACAGTGGTTATGTAGTTTCCAGGCAAGCAAAGAGAACTCACTCAACTAGAAGGAGTTGTTGATGTGCAAAACTACAACAGCTTCTTTGTACAATTGCATATCAATGGGTGCCTGTTGACAAGTTTTTCTTGCAATGGTGTGGAGCTTGCTGGTTGTATTACCCTCACAAATAGGTAGTGTCAGGCCTATGCTACTTCCTACCAAGGAATGTGTGGTGCTTTGACTGTAGATGGAATCAGGATGCAATGGCAAAGGCCATCTCCTCCACAGGAGGTGTGCCTGGGAGCTCAACTTGGGAGTTTGGCAACTGTGCTGCATGTTGAGCTCCCCAGAGCTGGACTACACTGCTGCAGTGAGCTAGATTTAATACCCTGTGGTGTCCCCAAATATTGTTCTGTGAGTGGAGATGGTCAGGGTGATGAGATGAGGGCTGTGTTGAGTTGTTACCAGGGGGTGCCTGCCTATCACCAAGATGGTGTGTGACAGGCATGTGTTGGGCCAAAATCAGCTGCAGGGAGTTAAATTACAGCACACAGGTTGAGATGCTCTAAGGGTTCTTCAACCAACTCAGGAAGACCAACTGGAGTCTTAAGGTTGGCTTCTGTTGGCTTCCTGGTCATAAAGTAGCACAGTCCTAGATCAGCTCAGCACTTGACAGGGTAACAAGAATGTGCAACAGGATGATGGCCAGAGGGGAGAATTGGTTGAGTATTCTAAGAAGCAGTGGTTGGAATGGAATATAGGAATATACTAGTCTTATGTTGAAAGTGTCAGCTGCCTGCTAGTATTGAGTAGACTACATAGTATGCAAAAAGCCAATTCCCCAGCCCCCAGGGCTGCAGGTGTGAAAGGCAGTCCAGAGGACTGATATATGTGATTGCAAGGTGACAGATCATTCCCTGTCACCCCAGTGTATACACCTGAGGAAGAAGGTTAGACTGCTTACTCAGAAATTACCACACCTGCATATATTGTCAATCACAACCATTTGGGCCTTACTCTTGACTAACTCTACACTTCTGGACTTCTAGGAATAGTTTCATTTCCTAAGGGCATCTCCACTGTGGGAGCTAAACCCAGATTTAGCTCCCCGCGGCCCCTTTAGCAACACCACCGCAGGTGCTAAACCGGGAGTTAAAGTACCTCCGGCCTCTGGGGAGCTATAGCGTAGCTAAATGTAGCAACACTATAGCTCCCCAGGTCCTGCCTATCACACACCAATTTGGTGATAGGCAGGCACCCTTTCACACAACACCTCCCCCTGCATTGACTGCACACAGCAGTCAACATTGTCACCCCAATTATTTCCAATCACGGAACAATAGTCGGGGACACCAGAGAGCACTAAATATAGCTCCCTGCAGTGGGTTTTGACCCGGCCCTGGGGAGCTAAATGTGCTGCACAGTCACTGCACTTGCAAGTTTAGCTCCCGGCCATACCTCCCGCGGTGGAGATGGCCTAAGTAAGTCCCTTATTTACTTTTCTGATCCATTGCTCCTCCTCTTATCTACCCTCAGGGAACTCACAGCAGTTCTGGCTTCTGTCAAGCCCAGCCCTTTGTACTAGAGGCAGGGTTATAACTCCTCCCTTGCAGAGGTAAAGTAGAGTTTGTAGTTGAAATAGTTCCTACACATTCAGGGAAGGATCATGCAAGAGATCCTCCCTGACATTTGCAGACCTCATCAGATTGTGACTCTGAGCTGTTGGAGGTTGTATATGTTGAATTTCTGAGATGAACGTCGAAGAAGAGGTAAGCAAAGAAGATAGAATTGAGATGTGACTGAGGGCTGCGAGGGTGAAGAGCTCACAGGATACGGCTCAAGGGACGGAGCGGCAAATGAAAGAGGAAGAACCGATAAGGTTGATTGCTTGGACTAGGCTATCTTTTTATAGACTAGATACAAGTGCACAAACTGTGGTTATGAAAATGAATAAAGAAATAAAATGAATAAAAACTGAGAGGAATAAAATATGAGCTCTTGAAAAACAATCAGACAGGCATCTCAGTTTCTTTTAGTCAAGCCAATTAGGATAATCAAGAAGAACATAAAATAAGACCACAGATGCGCAGAGGCGTTAATTCTGCACAATCAATTTTTAGCACAAAACCTCAGTAGAAAAAGAAGAAGACAAAAGGAGACAAGATTTATTGACAAGAGATATTTCAGGCAACAGATAACAGGCTCACAGTGACTATAATCTAGTCTAAAGAGAGAGGGTGAAAGAAAGAGGGAAGGAAGATAGAAAGGAGGACAGAGTTGAAAACTCAACAGTATATATAACCAATCAGTTTGTTTTTCTTCTTGCAACATACTGGTGATACTTAGAGAAAAGTGAAATCCTTTGATTAGAGATCACTGATCTGATACAGTGCTTTGGAACATTTTCCACTCAAGCTAGATGGTGATAGGAAGGAATCTAACAGCAATGATAGCTGATACCTGGTTCAGTATTTATATCCTAGCCTTGATAGATGGTGGGCAGTTTAAAGTCAACAGCCTTGATTGAGCTTGTTTAAGACCAATACAAAATTTATTTTAATCTGTTTTGTACTTTTGAATTTGTGAGTACTGTCAATGGGAAGCTCATCTGAGCAACTGCTAGAGTCTAGTGACTTACCATGTGTTATCTTTGTTTGATTACACACAGTACAACTTGGTCCATCAGCATAGTACTAGCTTTCAACAATTTTACCCATCACATTCACTTGAATGACAAGAATGAGTGTGTTCAACACCTTCCTAGAGCGCTGATTGGTATCTGTTCTGCCTGCCTGGTTTGTAACCTCATCAGACTTGGACTCTTGGAGTCTATAGTTTTTTTTTTTTGCATCTCTCCAAGAGGCTTGATCAGCCAGTATAGGAAGGCCACATCTCTTGACAGATTTCCAAATTCTACTCAGCTGGGCCCAGCAAATCATTAAACTCCAGTCTGAACCACTACACACAACAAAGGTGAGTTCTTTCTCATTTCTTTCCTCCAGTGCCAGGCCTTCTAAATTTATTTATTTTTCTTCTGAAGATGTTGAGTTCTAACTCTGCTGTGATGGAACTCTGCTGTGATGGAAACTCTGCTGTGATGGAAACTCTGCTGTGATGGAAACTCTGCTGTGATGGAAACTCTGCTGTGATGGAAACTCTGCTGTGATGGAAACTCTGCTGTGATGGATCCAATGGCCTTGGAGATTCAGGCCAATAATGAAAAGGCTCACACACACTCACTGAGGAGATCAAATATCTCAACCAAAACACCCATGAGAAATAAACCCTCAAGAAAGCCAATTCAACAATAAATGAAAAAGGACTGACAAAATGACCAGCTTTCTCATAAGGATCATAAGCCAAATCCAATCATCAAGCCAGTTGATCAGAGAGAATGTAATTAATTGGAATTGGAATGAAGGTTTCTGGTGCAATGACAACCTTCAAAGTGTCATTGAGGCAGATCCAGAGGCTCAAAACAGAGATCCCAATCTGGTCAAGACCCACAATTCAAAACATCCTGGAAGATTTTCCACTGAGATGAAGACTGAGCTTCTTCTCCAACCTGGCCACAAATCAGCAACAAGACTTCTGGAGATGGCCCGATTCCTTAAGAGAGATTTCTGGCTCCACACAAGCAGTCAGTCACCTGCTTGTGATATGGATACATCATGGAAGCAGGTTTCCACTTTCCCTGCTTCCTGGAACAAGCCATATCTCCTGGAGCAGCAAGCAAACATTGTGCCTGTTTGTGGCTTGGATCTCAGCCAAAAAAAAAAAAAAGTAGTGGATGAGGCTGGTTGGGTGTCTGCTCTGGTCAATCTTCAAGATATGCCCCACAGCTGGTTGGACCTTTTACCTTGATCCTCATTTTTATCTCTTTTTCTTGTTAACTTATTTTTTTTTTTTCAACAGGAAAGCCAGCTGTCCTCAGCCTAGTCCCTCAGGCCAAACAGATCACATTGGTGGGCATGCTCTCTGAAGAGCTTTGTTTACAATGCACTGCTGAATGTGTGGATAACACACACGCTCAAGGGGTAGGGCAGATGAGTTCTGCCTCTTCCTTAGAAGCCTCGGAGCAAGGTTGCCCAATGAGTCGGTCATCATCATGACAATGCTCTCATTCACCAAGGCAAGTGATCCAGTGAGGCAACATAATCACCCAGAACTTCCAAGTCATTGATATTGGTGGTGTTTCTACCACCATATCCTCCCCATCCTTGCTCCCAATTGAGGCTTCCTTTCATGCAATCAAAGCCTGTGTCCAATCTACGCAGCCTCTGAACCATTCTGCTCTTGGTACTGAAATCAAGATCTCCTTTTCAGAGGCTATCACACCCAAAAATTCACACACCATTTTTTTTTCTTTTCTCATGGGCATTGTCTGCTTACTGCTATGGTTCTGAGATCACAGGGCCACACGCACTTCTGCATGAAGATACTCCCCTCCTTTCTGGCCTTCGTGTCCTGGTTTCCTTCAACACATCACCAAAAAAACAGTAAAACAAGACATGATGATTGAAATGTAGCCCCAAACGGAAGATCACAAGGCAGAGTGTTTTGTTCTTTGTGTGAATTATCTTGCACGAGATGTGATGAGCAGGGGTTTGTTTGCAGGTAGGTGGAGAGCACATGCCAAGATGATTGCAGGATATGCACACATGGCTTCAGCCACGCAACAGTTGGAGTGGGCATGCTGTCATACAAGGACTGTGATTGTGCTAAGGATTTGCTTGGGCACCCAGAGGCGCGTATCTGCCCAGCGCACTTGGGCAGAAGATGTTTGCCACCCTTGGCAGGGCGGCCAACCCTGCTTGACTCAGCTTAGTCGCATGACAGCTGTACATACCAGCTTAAAAATAAGCTGAACCAGTGTGCAAGTAACCCATGTCACGTATGTACAGTGCCTAGACAAAAGTTTTGTCACAATAATTTTCATTTAACAAGTTCAACCACCACAGTTAAAATCACAATTTCTGTTGGATCAATCCAAAAGAGTTTCAAATAATGACTATGAAGAATATTTTGGAAAAAATAAAAAAATAAAATTTGTGAATTTTTTTTAATTTTTTGCTGATTTTCAAAATTCTTAATATTCTTTTGAAGCACCTAGAAAAATCAGAGAGTACAGCCTGGAATGTGATAAGAATGATAATAAATTAAAAAAAAATTGAACTAAAATAGCAAAGCAAATTTAGTGGCCATAGAAACAGGCCTGAAAATTAAATTAGATCTGATTTCAGTGCAAATTTATTTTAATTCCAATTTTTGGCCCTATTTCACTGGTCACTAAATTTGCCTTACTATTTTGGTTCAAAATTTTTCATTTATTATCATTCTTATCACATTCCAGGCTGTACTCTCTGAGTTTTCTAGGTACTTCAAATGCATATTAAACATTTTTGAAAATCAGCAAAAATTAAAGAAATTCACAAATTTTATTTTTTTATTTTTCCAAAATTTTCATCATAATCATTATTTGAAACTCTTTTTGGATTGATTCACCAGAAATTGTGATTTTAACTGTGGTGGTTGAACTTCTAGAATGAAAAGTGTTGCGCCCTTAACTCTTGTCAGGGCACTGTACATACCAGCTTAAAAAATAAGCTGAACCAGTGTGCAAGTAACCCATGTCATGTCATGTACATACATCGACAACTCTCATGCAGAACTCAACATGACGTCAACAACATCTTCCCAACCGAAGGATCCTCTGCATTTATTCCCTGAGCTTATCCCCCACCACCACGAGCCGGCTGCCCTGCACCAGCATATGTTGGGCCGCAAAGATGACGACAGATGAGCGCAGCGCGTGCGTCCCAACAGACGCCTTTGAAAAAAGGGGGGGAACAACACCGGCGGCAGACGTGTGTCAAGAACAACAGCCCAAAGGAGGGGGGAGATTTGGGGCCCAAAAGCGGCGAAATGTGTATGGCAAGAGCGCGACGGATGTGTAGCGGCAGGGGCGATGCTGTATACATAGCCAACAGAGCGCCGAGCTTGGGGTCCCCTGTGCCTCATCGTCGATATACCCATCCCCGTCCGTCTGCCCCGCGGCTCTGGCTCCCTCGGCGGCACACAACCTCAAAAATCTCACGCCACGACCCGCACGACGGGTTCACACACACATTGTGAGGGGGTAATTCCGGCGGGCTGGACATGTGTGCGTGAGGATGGAGGACGAACGCAGGGCTTGTGTTTTCCTAGCTGAGCAGATCGGGGTTGGGCAGTATACAACCACGAAGGAAAGGGCTTTTTTCAGACGACAGTGAAGACGCAGACGTTGTGGTAATAGGCGGGGATCTGGGCGACGTCGAGGTTCGACGAGGGCGTGCAGTGGTGGTGCTCTCGGACGAGCCGTGTCATGTGCGGCTGGTGCAGGATATGGTGCAAGAACTGGCGCTGCGTTTGCACGCCCATGTCGGGCCGCCGTCGACACGCCCCCGCGCCAGCTTGCTCGTATACATGCCTGTACAGACGCCCTAGCTCCCAAAGTCCGTCGGGAAAAATACGTCAAACATCCCCGGCTTCACCAGGAACGTGGACGCCGGCACCGTCTGTTTCCCGCATACGAGAGACATGAATATTCACCAAGAGAAAAAGAGATAGAGAGGGAGAAGGGACGTACGACGCCATTGTAACGGGTCTGGACGACCGGCGCGCCGAAGCGGTTGCGGCGCGGATCGTTGAGGGTGTTGTCGAGATGGGAGAAGTCGGAGAGGATGAGACGATGGTTAGGGAAGAGGCGGAAGAGGGTGCGGAGGAGGAGGAGGTAGTTGGAGGGAATGAAGTGGTGGGGCGAGAGGTTGGCGCGGAAGGGCAGGTAGGTCGCGAGGAGTTTCTCCCAGAGCCTGTGCAGTGATGGGGCAGAGGGGCCTGTTGCGGATCCAGGTGGGGATGCAGGATGTGCAGATAGTCCAGCAGCAGCGGGTTGTTCTCGCGAGTGATGGGAATGAAGCGTTCGTGCAAGTCGCCCTGCTGGTCCGTGATGACGATGGACTGCAGCATCTGGCCACTCGTCCGCTCCCTCCGGACCACATCTCGCGACAGGTTGTCCAGCACCTCCATTCCCAGTACCCAGCAGGGCTCTGTCGACCCATCCAGCTCCGACGAGTCCGCCATCTCCAGGATCGACCCGCACACCACCCGCGCCTGTCCCTCGTGCCCCGCGTCTCGTATCTTCTCCCGCTGCCGTCCCGCCAGTCGCGTCGATATCTCGATCGTCGTGTAGCGTGTCTCCTCATACAGCTCCGCGTGGTGCGCTCTAATGTAGTCCATGATCCCACAACATAACGTCCCGTTTCCCGCCCCCATTTCGTATATCTTGAGTCCTTTTAATCCCGCATTTCTCGACACCTCTTCGAGATGCTTTTCCACGATAAAGCTAGCCATGCTCCAGGCATACCATGGCTACTTTTGAAAAACCCGTCATGAGTCCACATAATTTTTTTTTTTCCGTGTAGTGAGCGAAGTGAGATATCTCTACCTTGAATAGTTCGGTGGGAGTGTGCCAGATCTGGCGTTGGTCTTGAGAGGAAGAAGAAGGGTCGTGTTGTGGGAGGGTGTCGTCAAGGGATTGGCGACGGACGAAGAGCTGGTTCTGTTGGTGAGCGGCGGCAGGGTGGAAGTACTCGGCGTAGAGGTGTTCCTCCCAGTTGTTCGACCAATGGGAGGGGTTCTGTAGGGAGTGGGGTGGGGGCTCGAAAATCTCGACCTGGTTGAAGAAGTACCCGTAGTTGGGGTTGTAGAGGCTGTCGTGGATGAAGTCCCTGGCGAGACAGATGGAGGGCTTTGGGGGATGGTTGAAGCGGGCGAGTTGGTCTGGTTGGTAGAGCTTGATCTGGCCCGTGGGAGTGGTGAAGTGCTGGTGTATGAGTTCTTTGAGTGTTTCTCCCGATGAGAAGTCGTCTGGGTTGTAGTTGAATCGGTTCGGTTGTGTGGAGGTGGTTCGTCGTGGTGGTGGATGATGGCTGGTTGAGTGAGTGAGTGTTGTTTGTCTGAGTCTCAGCTGAGTGATGACTCGCCGAGAATGAGATGGATGAAGAAGTGGTTGCATCTTGGCACTGCAACTTGATTCAAGAAGAAGAGATCCACTCCAAACGAAGCATCATCGACAATCTTGAGGCTCAGGCTGATGGCGAACTGGTGACAAACTTGTTAGATATGTCCCCGGCAATGGCCCTCAGCTGTCCCGGTGGCGGCGATCCCTATGAAACTCGGTGAGGAAGAGGGACCGGCACCGGAACAACTACCATGTGATGCGGCGCAGCTCAAACCTAAGCATCCCGCTGTCACAACCATATCACAACCGAGTAAACCACAGTCTCTAACAGAGACAGCCAGGAGAAGGCTTTTCTTTGTTGGTTGCAACTCACTTCCTTGAGCTGATCAGCCAAGATGAGAGTTTGTTGGGAAGTGAGCTTTATTTTTTGAGTGTCCAACAGATGCTCTGGCTTCAGCAGTAGAAAACACCCTGCAGCCACCATGTTGAAAAACCAACTCTGTCCTCTCCCTCTCAAGTCAGCCAACCTGTTGATATTGTAGTCTGTGAGTAGTAAATCATGTACTTACGCATCAAATTATGGTGTTTCAAGTTCATCTGGGCACAAACCCAAATCCCACTTGGCGCAGTGCCATGTGGGCTTGATCATGAACCCACTTGTCCAGGCTGCAAATCTTGGCACTGACCCAAGTCTTGCTTGGCCAAACCCAAGCTGTTGGCCAATATGACAGCCACCACTACCACTACTACTACAATGTGATTTTTTTTTTCTGATATTGTACTGTAGGATTAAAGAAAACAAAAATGTGTACATAATTTAGTAGTAATTCAGCTTGATGCCACCAAGGCCCTCCATGGAATGAGTATTGCCTGCAGCAAAGTTTTGGCCGGCATGGCACACTCACTTGGGCTTTGGCCAACTGAGACTTGTGCCCGACGCACCCCAACTTGGCTATGTGCCAAGTTAGGGTTGGGTTTCTGCCAAACATGCTTGGGTATGTGCCAAGCTGGCTTTAGCATTGGCCAAGCGCACTTGGTTGTTTTTTGCTCAGCTTGGGTGTGTGCCCAAACGAGCTTGAAACACCATAAGTATGGTGTTTCAAGTTTGTTTGGGCACCCACCCAACTTTGGCAGTTTTGAGCCCAAGTGCGCTGGGCTGACCCTAAAGCTAGCTTGGCCTATGGCCAACGGCGCTTGGCACATACCCGAAGCCCAGTTGGCATATAGCCAACTTGGGGTGGGTCAAGCGCAACTCCCGTTTGGCTGATGGCCAAGCATGAGTGCCACACCCACCAAACTTGGTCGGCGGGCTTGATTCTTAGTTGGTAGGTAGTATCGGAGGCAATTGACTCCTGTTTGGCTGTTGTGGGGGTATCAGCATAGGGTGGGCTCCAACAACATGATGGTGGGTTATCTAAAGGCTACATTACACATAAATAAAAATTATACATATCAAATAAGAACAAAAGGGAAAGAAACAAAGCACTTACTTGAGTGATCAAGTAGCATGTTGAGCTCTGTTGACTAAGTGGTTTGGGATTGCTCATTGGCCTAGAGCTTGGGCTGTGCCAAGCAGAACTTGGCTGTGAGCCAAGATCTGCGGCCCGGCCAAGCTGCTTGATCAAGCCCCCTGGGCACTAAACCAAGCCTGCTTGACACTATGCCAAGCGGAACTTGGGCATATGCCCAGACAAACTAGAAACACCATATGCCTAATTGGCTTGTGTAATGGCTTCTTTACTCTAATCATATCTTCTTGTCATCAGCTCTTCTATTGAATTTGAGCTAGTCCTGTCTCAGCTTAATAGGACGGTTCACATAGGGCTATTTTAGCAAATACGTAACCAAACGCCAGCAGACCTCCCCTGCCAAATTGGCTGGAGTGCTGGGTTAAAGCTTGCTGATGGTGTTCTGATTTCAGCCCTATGTGAACCGTCCTAATGACCTGAACCAGTGTGGGTGTTCCTGTTTTAAGTCTTCAAATTATGTATTTTATCCTTCATCATCCGGCCAACCATTGTTAGCTATTTTATATTGATTATTCATTCTTTTACTCAACCACAGTTTGACCATCTTGTACTTAGACTATATATTTAGCCTAGTTACAAGCAAATCAAAACTCATCCATTCTTCCACATTCTCTTACCATCCCAACCTTGAGCCACATCATGTGAGCTATTCACCCTCACAGTCTCCAATCATTTTTCTCCCTTCCTGCATCTTGCTCACCTTTTACTCAACCTTCATCTAAGAATTTTAACACACTGTTTCTTGGACCTTATAGTGCTCCCCATATTTATGATTCACACATCCTCCTTTGTGTTAGCTGCAAATGTTAACACATCGGGCAATCATAACCAAGCCAAGAATCAAACAAGATACAAGAGGCTCTCATAATTGTGAGCTACTTGTCAACACCGGCTCAGCTTGTGCCACAATGTTTTTTTTTTTTTGCCACTGTACTGGGGATCTGGCATGTGAGCAACATGGAATGCACCTCCTTTGAGCCCTCAAAGGGAGGGGTAAAAATACAGGAAAACTTGCACTCAATGATTTTACCAATCAACAACCCTTAACAGCCTAGCACACTGTGAATAGACACTGCCAACTTCCTCAGGCTTGCCCATCACACTGATGGATGGGGCCAAAGTATAAGAAGTGAGGGCACAGCATGCCATGTGGTATGGCTCTGCTGGCCTATCCCAAGTGTGCATCTCACTCAATCTGAGGTGTTGGATGCACCTGTCTAAGGTGTTTTTATAAGCACATCTTAGCAACTTGGTCTGCACTGAAACATTTTACTCATTCAGACAATTTGGGGTTCTTGCATTTTAGCTGTTGTTGTTCTTATTCACCATGAAAGTCAAGATGTCACTTACTAGCAAGCAAAATCCCAGAGTACAAAGGGGCCATTGTACTATTGCATGTCTCTTGCTAACTAGCAAAATTAGTTTTTTTG
The DNA here is from genome assembly GCA_004348175.1 of Puccinia novopanici. NCBI lineage: Eukaryota > Fungi > Basidiomycota > Pucciniomycetes > Pucciniales > Pucciniaceae > Puccinia > Puccinia novopanici. The sequence goes on from SMGU01001662.1 coordinate 26,356, forward strand.
TTGTTGTTATATTTTTTCCCTTTATAGTCTGCTTGGCTCATGATGAAGTCTTGCTCCCCTCCTCACTACTCCCTTCTCATTTTGCACTTGAGTGATTCCTCCTCCTCATGGCTGTTACTTACTTTATTAAATGAAGCATCTGTTGAGGGGCAGCAGGTAATGGCACTGAGGCTTTACTGGGAGCTCATGGAGATGACCTTGGTGTGAGATTTATGTGATTATTATTTAGTGAGGAAAGGGAAGCTAAGTGAGGAGCCGGTAATAAAGTAGAGATGGGATGCTTGATAGAACCATACACCTAATACAACCATACAATCACTAACATATTGGCTTCACATTCCAACAGCATTTCCATATGCACAAAACATGAGGATTTTCCTGACAAAACAAATGAAGAGATTCAACCCATATGTGTATATACAAATCATTAAGAGACACACCCTCATCGCACCAGAGAAGTTATAAAATCATGAAAATATGTAAAATACTTTCAATAAAGCACGACTAACAACAGAGAGAAGGGTCAACTGATCAGGTCCAATGAGGCTTGGAAGCACCTTCCAAAACAAGATAAGGAACCACTTGTTAAACCCTCTCTTGCAGTTGCAGCGTAGTCAGCTTCATGGCATTGTTTGTGCACCACAGTGTATTCTTATCACCCGCTGGCCTGTCGCTCCCTAGGTACCTTGCATTGCGTCTTCTTTAGCTGGCAAAGGACATCATTCTTGCCCTTTGTCTGGTCCAGAGAGCCAGGTTTTTGAGTGGATCCAGAGGGACATTTGCCTTGCTTTTTTGTTCCTTCTTGTTCGTTTATGGACCCCTAACAAGCTCCCAAACAACAGGGTCTGAAGCTATGCACAAGACAAGATAGGCACTTGACCTGTGAGGCATACCTGGATGGGAGACATTTGTTGATTCACTTCTATCACTCATTCTACCTCAGCGCATCCTCTATAAAGCAGCCAACATAAGGGGGTTAGATTCCGTGCTTGAGATGATAAAAAAATGAACACTATTCCAAGAAGAAGAAGAAGAAAAAATGTATGAATGTTCTCGCATGTTGATCTGCTGGTCGAGCACTCAATAGACGTATTTGAAGTCTGGATGTCTGTCGCCCAGTTCCGTCCAGGCCCGAAGGAATTGCGGTGAATCGAGCGGGATGCCGTTGCCGAGCGGGTCATACGGCTCTAAGATCCGGCTGCGGTTCTTACTCTTGTAGTGGTTCGCATACCGCAGCCACATGTAGTTCAGGATGACGCCCAGAAGGATACCGGCACAGCTGAGAGAGTCTTGCTTCAGGGTCTGGGAAGCACTGTTAAATCGAGATGAATTAGAGCAAGAACCACTGACCATACAAGGTTGACTATGATACCCGGGCGATATCTAGGAGCTTGGGATTGAGGGAACAGCTATGCGAGGATTCGGATAACAATGGTTTTATCCTGAGTATCCTGACACGTCTGCGACTGATGATATTATCGGGAGAGAAGCTCACCCAAGTACTAAGTATACCCCCACGGTGGAAGTGGAGTACGAGAAGGCGATGGCAAGTGGCTCTCGGTAATGGCCGTCACGTTGTTAGCTGCCCAGGCGCGATCGGCGGGAATGAGCGAGAAACGCCAGGAATCGCGAGAAAGAGTGAGCCATACTTCGCATGCGTATGTGAGGATCCAGAACCAAGAAGAGCAGGAAGCCAATGAACTGCCAGTGTTATGAACACATGATTTAGTCCCGATACTGGCCGTTGTTAAGTTGGCTTTTTTTTTTTTTTGAGAAACAGGCTTACCGCAACAGCAGCGCTCACTCCTGCCGTTAGCGCTCTGGCGTGGTAGCGATCCGAAAAATAGCTCGGCCAGCATAACTGAAAATCGGGGTTTGGATTCGGTAAAGCAGTCAAGCGTTTATCATCAATGCGTATGAAAAATGACTCACCAACAAACGCCACGGCAAAGGGTGGCGAGCATAAGTTCGTGCGGGAGGGGGAGTAACCGAGCTAGCAGATGCGATTTTTGTTTAGATCTTCGGCCTTGGGAAGAATGCGGATAGATTACTCACAGAGTGGACAACTGGATATTAGAAGAAATGAGATGAGTATCTTTGGATACATGACGGTGGCAGATGATTCTGCCGAAATTTTTAGATCAGAGAGCTGAAAAGAAAGCACTTCTGGTCGGGCGTGAAGTAAGTTACACTGTACGCGGCTTCCCACTCATTAAACTGAGTGATTGTTAGGAGATTACATGGGGACTTTTGATGGCCGCGATGACTTCCGATATCTGAATTTTTCGTTTGGTCTACAGTGGAGGGAGCTTTCGCGCCAAGCGGTTGAGCAGAATGCTATTATTTTTTGGCATCAGTACCGGGTTGAGGACACGCAAAGCCGATACGATTCGAATGGGGTGGAGCAGAGATCATGAATGTGACCTACTCCTTCTCTTTGGACGGAGAAGCCGGTTGGAGGTGATCGAGGCTGGGAAAATAAACGATGCCAGCACTGCGAAAACCATAGTGGCCGCCCCCTCGATCTGAAAAAAAAGGAAACAAGAACATGGGTAAATCTGTCAATGGATTCCGGGTTACCTCATAGATGCCCACAAAAAATAACCAGGCCCAGGCAGGCTTCCCCATGTCTCATGCAAGGTAAAATAGCATACGCCAAGAGACCGGAGAAACTACCCGATAACGATGCTGAGGAATAGAAAATCGCGATCCTCATTTGTAGTTGATCTCTGAGTCAAATAACCGAGGAAGCACGACCATGATCAGCTAAG
>SMGU01001664.1:0-14967 GCA_004348175.1 Puccinia novopanici
TTTATTTTTTCCAAAATTTTTCTTCATAATCATTATTCAAAACTCTTTTTGGATTGATTCACCAGAAATTTTGATTTTAACTGTGGTTGTTGAACTTGTGGAATGAACATTGTTGTGACTCAGACTTTTGTCTAGGCACTGTACAACAATCCATATCATATGGATGTCTTGACAAGGACTTGAACAGAAGACATGGTGTGTATAGTTATGTATTGGATAGAATTGGAACCAAGGACACATTGTTGGTTGAAGTACTATGTCTTGATTAGGACTAGGACAGAGGAAAAAGTTTGGGATGAAGGTTTATGACTTAATTGGGATTGGAAACAAGGAAATGCCAAGGCTGGGTGACATTTTATGGTCTCAACAAGGATTGGAACAGCAGACATATCAAAACTGGGAAAATTTGGTCTCAAAAAGGATTGAACAGGGGATAGATAACACTGGGAAAACTATTGTCTTGAACAGGATTGGAATGGTGGACCTACAACAACTGGCAAACTTTTTGTTTTGACTAGGATTGAAACAGAGGTTAGGAGGAATTATAAGGTTAAGTATTTTATAAGGGTATTTTGTGTAAGGGTGGAATAATGCCATATAAGGGTGGTGGAATTCAGCATTCAGAAAAGTGGCTGAGGGAAATAATTATGTGAGAAGGAAGAAGAAGGGAAGGAGTGAAGTGGCAAGAGAGGCAGAGACCCCAAGAGTAGGGCAGAGGAGTGGACTGGTGAGTCTTGTGCAGGCCAATCAGAATTATGGGACTGGCCAATAAGAATACTCCATTGTAGTTCAGAACCTGAAAAATCACAGGATGTTATTCAGATTCTGGGTTTCAGACCAATCAGAACACAGGATTCAGGTGGAATATTAGTTACCCTGCAAAAAACAAATCCCTCAGGGTGTTCCCCTGCATCAAAAATCCCTCACTCTTCAATATAAAAGAAGGGCCTCTCGCAGCCAGAATTCCTCTTTCCCCACCAACCTAGGAGAGTCTGTCCTGATCTACCGGTTAGTAGCGTTTTTGTTAAGTGGCTATTAAGTTATGTAGTAGTAGTGTTATAAGAGAAGAATTTTGTCTTTAAAGGTTGAGTGGTAGTGGTAGATCAACAACAACAATTATTATTAACAGATCAGAGATAGTAGTATTAGTAGTACTAGTAGCATATTTAGGATTAAAGTGTAATTTAAGGGCTTCAAAAAAAGCTTATTAAGTGCCTTGAGACAATCTTCCAGGGAAATTAAAAGTTAAAATGCTTGTTGGTTTTCTTTTAATAAGTATTTTCTTTTCAGTTTCAAGTGATCTGTGTCATTGGTTCCCAAAGGAGGATGCTCCTGGATTTGATTGTATATTGAAATAAAAGGAAAGCTCAAGGTTTAATTGCTTTAGTTATATGAAAATACAACAGATTGATCAACATAGAGATGTAGATAAATTTAAGTACCTAAAGGCAGGTGCAATCAGATGAAGAAGTGGTGATGGTCTGAGGCAGATACAGCAAGTTACAAGTGTTTGTGGCAAAGGTGATAGGATTCAATAAGGACAAGGAAAAGGAGATTGTGTGTGACAAGAAGAAAAATGTGGAGTGGGTGAAGTAGGTACAAGAAAGGAGGACAGGAAAGTGTGTAACAAGAATTATCAAGATTTATTTAGATATTTAAGGGAGAAGCAAGATGGTCAAGTTTCATTGGCTTGGTTTGCAGTTTGAAGTTCAAAATGTTCTGTTTATGGGAGGAAAGATGCCACAAATCAGCAATCTGCATGAGGAAGCTTGTCTTATTTAAGGTGTGAGGGTAAATTTGGTAATACTCACAATCTTTCTGCATAGCTCAACTGTATAAGTGGTTAGGCCCAAGTTGCTGAGTCCCTGTGGCTGCAGGTGGTACCCTGGTGATGGTCTATGTTTGGCTGGTTAAGCTCTGCCCTTATCTTGTCATCTAGAGGGTCAATGGGGTTTGAATATAGTGATCTGAACTAGTTATACACAGTTACAAAGCTCAAGTTATCAGGTGCTTGTGTAAGCTTTGCATAACTAGGTCTGCAGTGAGTGTTACCCCTTGAGTCCTATTCTAATATATATTGTGGCAAATTTAAGGGTTGCCTTTTGGAGGGAATCCAATCTAGCAAGATGAACAATCAGAAAAAGGAGAACCAGCAGAAAAGGAAATTAAGAAAATTCCCTGTTTGAAAGGCTTTTGTATCCCAAGAGCTTTCCATCCATTCATTGAAGCTCACTGTCATTATTGCCCAAAAATCCTCCTGCTTCTGTTAGTTGTTTGGAAAAGGGTTCAATTCAATGTTCTTGCACCCATATTGATGGGTTTTGATTTTGTATCTCTTTCATCCTGCTTTTGGTGGTGTGTAGTATTCTTGATATTGGGTATCAGCAGATATAGGGAGAATAGCTTGGGGGTAGCCTATAAGTGTTGGAAATACATGTGCAGTTTGTCCTGACCTGGCAGGCTAAGTGTCTACAAATTTTTAGCCACTTAGAGCATCTTGACTGCAGGAGCTAAATTGTGCAACTAAACCAAATTTAGTTCCCCAGGGAAAAATTAGCTCCTCCACCGGAGAGTCCAAATGTGGGACTATACTGGGAAGCCTGCTCACGGGACTTACAGCATCTCTAAATTTATCTCCCCAGATAGACCCTCCAACTCAGCCTTTCACAGATACAACTCCTGTGATTCCCAAACACCACATCCTCTATATTGACCAAATCATCCTTTCACCCAATCAAGTTACTACAATAAGCACCTTGTGGTGCAAAAGAGCCCCAAGGCAAGTCACTAAACATGTGCCGCAGTCACATGAGTTTGGATTTTAAACCCCAGTGTAGACACAAGCAGTTGAGATGGTCTTATCCCACAGGTTAGCTAACCTCTACTTGCCCAGCTCCATTGAAGTTGCCATATTGGGTTAAGTTGCCTTAACCTCATGAATGAACCCAACAAATGAAATTTATTGTATGCAAAATTCAGATATGAAATCATACATAAGGGCATAGTTTCATTTTTTGGAAGGGGATTGTCAACAAATTTTGATGTATTGTGACTGGTCCCTGCAAGAAAATTTTAAGTGAAGGCTGTTTATGATTTTTTGTCCAAATTCTGAATACCATGAGGTCATTTGCATTTGTTGGGTTAAGTCGCCAGGTTAAGGCTACTTAACCTGACACGGCAACCGCATTAGACCTGGGCTAGCTTGGGTTTGCTAGCCCATGGGCTAAGTGTCTACAAATTTGTAGACACTTAGCCTGCCAGGTTAGTGTAAAATGCATATGCATTTGAGTGCCCCAGGCTATCCCCGGGCTAGCCCCCTATATCCATCTATATCCCTGATATTCACATCCACATCTCCAACCACCAACAATTCACACGACAAGACCCTGTGGCATGCAACAAATCCACCCAACACACAAAAAAACCTACAAGACTTCAAGATGAGCACTGGCAAACCTCAAAAATCCAACTTTACACCCAAAGAGGACAAACAAATTTCTTGCTGCTGGGTCGAAACATCTGAAAAGCCTCATCAATAATTCTCAAAAACGCAACACATTCTGGTTGACAATCACAAACTCCTTCAACAATCACATGGGAAGAAATCGTGAGTCCAAGAGCCTGTCAAACAGGTGAGTGCATATTGTTGGTTTCTCTCTCTTTCTTGGCTACATCTGACTGGAGATCTGGTTTGTAGATGTGATACAATCTGAAAGGAAACCCTCAAATTTTCAGTGATCTACAACAAGATTGAGGACAACCCCCCTTTAGGAACCAACCAAGCAGATCACATGAAGCTTTCCAAAGAGGCGTGCTACAACAAATTATGCAGACTCTTCATCTTTGATTTGGCTTGGGTCATACTCTCTACGCACAAAAAATGGTGTGATGCTGGCAGCAGCAGTACCCGCAAAAAAATCAAGTGGCAATACCTCTGATTTCTTCGACTCCTTCAATTAATCCCACACCATTCAGCTGACTTGCTCCCACCATAGTCTCAACAAGCAAGGCTGATCCTGTGGATGAAACAGATGAAGTTTGACCTGTCAGATTCAAGAAGGCCAAGCATCAGTCTATAGACAATCATCTAGCCAACAAGAAGCTCCAGATTCTTGAAAAAAATGCGGCTGAGAGTGAGCAATGAAGAGCTCAAATGACTATAGCTAATAAACTCCAAAGAGAGATGAATTCAATTCAAAAACAACAAGCAGAGACTGAGCAAGAGGAGGCAGACATCAAGATAATGGAGAAGGACTTGTCACTCTTGATGGACGATTATGCGCACAAGTTCTTTTTGAAAAAAAAAATGTTTTCAAGATACGTCAAAAAGAATTGGAAGAAGCGAGTTCAATTGAGAAACAAACCAGCAGTCAAGAGGACAACAAATCCAATAATGTGAGTGAAAATCCTGAACCCAGTCAAGGAGCCAGTTTGTTTACACCCAACAGTAGAATCCCCTTAGTGCCGTCAATTGACCCAAACCTCTCAGAAGCCTTGTTCAACACTGAAAGCCAATACTCCTGATTTTTTTTTCTCATTAGCTCTTGTTTGAGTGATAACATGCTTTTTTCTTGCTCTCATTTTTATTATTGAATGATGATGTTTTCTTTTTATCTTGGCAAATTTTTTTATTTCTGACTTGGTTTGTTCTTTCTCAACACAAAAAATGAATGGATCATTCCAATAAAAGACTATCTTGAATATTGCACATGATAAAAAAAGAAAAACAAGGAGAAAACAAGAGTGAAAAAAATGAAAAACAAGGAGAATAGAATGAATACATGTGAAATTTATTCATTCCCCGTTTGATTCCCCTGATTGGGGCTAGGCTCCGCTTGATTCCCTTGATTTTCCCCACTTGATTCCCTCAATTTCCATTAGGAACTACAGGACACCTGTTTGCCCATTGAAGGTCAACAAGGTCTTGGAGAAGGTAGCTGTGCTTCAGTTCCAATTGAAGATCCATGTGCCTAAATATGATCTCCATGTTAGTGAGTGGTTGCTGGTTGGGGTCTGGAGGGGTAACTTTTATGTTGTATGGGATTCTTGCCGGGACCTCAGTAGTAGTCTCCTTCTCATTGATAAGCATGTTGTGTAAAATAATACAGCATAAAATCATGCTTTCCATCCTTTTTTTGGTGAAGAATCTACCAGGTTGTTATGATCCATATCACATAGTTGTAGATATGTCACAAGCTCTAGCCAGGAGTCAGATCCCGTATTACCACTTTGGGATTTCTTCATCTTGCAATCTACTCATTAGACCAAGACACAGGTCCGCCGCACCTCCAAGAACAGACATAACACGGGTTGCTTGATAATTTGAAATTTTCCCTTGAACACACCAAAGGAGCACTCAATATCTTTCCGGAAACTCTTGTGTTCTGTTGTGTAGTGTGATGATGGTGGATCATTGCTTCCAGATTTTGATTTGATTAACGTAGCTTGGATAGATGCCATCCAAGAGGTAGTAAGTGTTGTGGTAATAATTACTTTTCAGCTTGAATGTCACCTGTGGGGCTTGCTTGTGAAGAAATTCTTTGAATAGTGGTGACTGATCAAGGAAATTAATATAGTTTAAGGAGCCTGGATTACCAAAAAAAAGCATGCCAAAATTGAAGGTTGTATGATGCAACCACTTCAAGAAAAATTGTCAGGGACTTTTCCTTTCCTTTATACTGTCCTGCCAAGGCTACAGGACAGTTTTTCCAACTCCAGTGAGTACAGTCTAGGCTCCCTAGACACCCAGGAAAGCCACACTGGGAGTTTTTGTAGAGAATCTTCCTCATATCCGTCCTGTTTGGGGGTCGGAGGTATTCTTCTTCATACATCACAACAATGGACTGGGCAAAGCGGAGCAGTGATTGGTGAGTGGTGGAATTGGCAATTCAAGAATATTGGTCAGTGGCATCCACGGAAATTCCATACCCAAGCATTTGCAACACAGCCGTGAGTTTCTGCTCCGTGCTGAGTCCCAAAATGCCAGTGCAATCCTGTGGGCCAGTCAGAATGTTTATAAAAATGGGAAAGAGGTAAAAGAAAAGCACACACCCGCTTCTGTAGAAAGTATTCATCATGCTCAATAATTTCCTCTTTTATCTTTAAGAACAATGTTTTTGTTATCCTGAATCTTTGTTCAAAATTGGTGTCACTGTATACGGAATTTTCAACAAAGTAATCTGCACAAAGCTTGAGTTCTCCCTCATGTTGTTGTTGGATCTTGCTAGGTCCATGAGTTTTTTTGGGGGGTGGCTTGGCTTTGTTGTCACTGTCCAGCATTTCCATTTTGTCCACTGGATCTGGCTTGTCCAGCATCCATTCCAATACCCAATTTTGTGGCGGCGGGGATGGCATTTGGCAAGATTGAAGGTTGGACCAATGCGCAAAACTTGGGTTAAGCACAGGTTAGGTGCAAACCTGAGGCTAGCAAGCCCCACCAATGTGGTTGCGCATGACAGGTTAGCTTAACCGCCCAATAAATCCTAGCTTAACACAATCCCCAACCGACTTCAGAGGCTTGCAAAGCAAGCCTCTGCAGGAGGGGCTTGCCACTTAAGTCAGGTTTTTAGCATGAGCAGTTCCAGATTTTGAGCTGTATTTATCGTGTTTTTACTTTGTGATTTTTTCATGGAGCCATCCCACCTTCCCTTTTTACCAAACAAACTGACCTAGATAGCCCTGATTCTCCTCTTTCCGGCCATATTTTTTTCATTGGAATAGCTTTCCTTGACTTGCCATTTTTTTTGTCCTTTTGAAATCCTCCCCGGCTTTCTTCATACTCTTCTGTAATGCAGAAGATAGATCTGATACAGCTAACCCATCCGGAATGGTTTGAGTTGTAGAGAGGGGGAAAAATGCTGTATTAAGAACCAAGCGGAATGTATGTCATGCTGTATGATGGGAACATGTCTCAAGACTTGAAATTTCAAGCTATCATTGCACAAGCATAGTAGACCACATGGGGGTGTGGTGAGTGCCATTAGACACGCAAGGAGCAGGGCTCCCAATGGGTCTAACGGGCAAAGCATTATTGATGAGAGATGATGAGAGAATAGCAAAGGAAAATTCTTACCACCGAAAGTCAGGAATTGCTCACGCCAAAAAACTGACTTTAGCTGCAAGCCCCTCCTTCGGAGGCCGCTGCGCGCAGTCTCTCCGATGGTGGGGCTTGTGTTAAGCTAGCAATATATCGCGGGTCAGCTAACCTATTTTTTAACCAAACCAATGCGAATGCTCTAAGTGCTTTTAGCTTTTCCCCGGTACGGTTAAAACCCGGGGCTAACCTAGCAAATTGTTTGCGGGACTAGCAACCGATAAGGATGCACCTCGTCTTCCAGCTCTAGTCTTTCATGAAATAGCGAGGAGACTCCTTGGCGGGATGCGGCCTAGTACGGGTGCAACGTGCGAGGACCGCCGGCGATGAGAGAAAGGCAGCGAGCCTGACCGCGGCTTTCCCGTCATGTCCACATTGCTCCGAGAGAGTGTGTGTCAGTGTGGCAAGCCTAAGCTTCAGGGACGGATCTCCACTCCCTATAAATCCCCCCCCTCCAACCCGCAGCCCTTCCTTCCTCTCCCCATCCGCTTTCTGCACCACCGCTTTTTCCCTTACACGTTCACCCCCCTGCTGCTCTTGACAAGCCCAGTGTTTTTCGTCTTTGGACTCTTTTTATCCTATTCTTTATCTTTTTGCTAGTCCAAAGTTTATCTTTCTTTTTGCTTTCTTGTATACTCTTCCTCTTCTCAGTCTTCTTTTTCGCTCGTGAGTTCCCTCTGCTCCCCCACATAAACTCATCACCTCAACGCCTTCACACTAACCCTGATGTGTCTTTTTTTTTTTGTTGCGACAACCCCAGAAATACATATCCCCCCCCCCTGTTTAAATTTCCTAGTCATTAAGATGTACGCCTCTACGATCCTTGTTGCCCTGACCCTTGCCTTCTCGCAAGTCAGTGCAAGTGCGTCTGGAGCGAACACGGTAAACTTTGCCCAAAACTTTATCAACTCACCCGCCTGAGGGATTGACGATGCCTCCTTTCTGATCCCTCCTCCACTATAGGTTGCACCCCGAGACGACTACTCGGGCAATGTAAGCGGCCACAACAGCAACAAACGTTTCTAAGATTAAGCCGCTGATGATTGAACTATTCATTTCTTTGTTATAAATTTCTTTGTTCTAAACAATAGGGTGCTGGTGCCCCTGGCGGTGCTTCTCCGACCGGCTCTACCGGTGGAGAGGGTGGCGGCCCCGCCCCCGCTGACGCGGCCGCGCCGGTTGACGCCGCTGCTGAGCCTTCTGTGATCTCAGGTGCTGCTGTGGTTAGTAGCCCGTCTGCACTTACTATGTATTTTGATGGCTGGATGACTGATGAGCGGTGTTTTTTGCCTTTTTGTAGCCGACTCCTGGCGCCCCCGATATGGGCGGTGCTGCGGGTCCTTCCGTCCCGGGAGACATGTCTTCGGGCCAGTGCATGTGCCCACCTCCCCGTAAGTGACTTCCGGCTGTGTCTCAAGGCTTGTAGATTTCTAACCGTTGTTATCACATTTAGCTGCTTGTGGAGCTGGCCTCCCTCCCCCGGCGCCTGACGGCACTGCCTCTGATGCAACCAGCAAATTGCCTGACTACACGGCCGCAGGCACCCCGGACGGCACTGCCTCTGATCCAACCAGCCAAGTGCCCGACCCCACGGCCGCAGGCACCCCGCCTGCATCCGGCAATGGCACCGACACCCCGCCTGCCCCCGACATGGACAGCTCCGTAAGTCCCCCGCAAAAATCTTGCTACTAACTTCTTTTGCTGACTCGCCTGATTCTTTCCATCCCTTCTTTTCTTTTAAGTCGACCGCCAAATTCTTCTCACCTGGTGCTGCTACCGGGCTGCTCGCCACTGTCATGGCCTTGGTTCTGTAGATGCAATCACTATCCCCCTGTGAGCGTTGTTGTACATGCCCTTTTGACTGTTTAGCAATGTCAATCCACTCGCATTCCTGGAACAGCATCGTGCCTTGCGCTTCATGCCTTGTTGTAAACACTTTACAGGTGCCTTATGAGAAAATTTCAATGACATTCAGGATGAAAGTGGGTCGGGTTCGGGCCCAAAAACAGTGCCCAATTCCGCCCCGGCTTCCTTGCCGGGCGGCGCGGGTTGGGCCAGACTGTTAAAAAAGCTGCCCAAACTCGGTGCATGCTATTTGAATTTGGGCACGGGCCGGGCTCGGGACGGCCCGCAAGGTTTGCAGGCTTTATTGCTTTGTCGACGACACAGGTTTTTTACTTCCTTTGTCATGCTCAGGATTCTTCTTTTCTTTGTCACGTGTATTTCAAGATAGTCATGGCAGGAAGTGAATTCTCATATACAATTTGATGTATTCTCTTTATCGTGATTTGCTAAGTTTTATTTTTTTTTTGTCTCTGGTGGTCATAACCTCCTAGAAAGTCGACTGTAAGGTGCTATTTTCCACGCCGTCGTTCAGAGCCAAGGACATGGTTCCAGTCCTCTCCAGCGTGATCCAGGAAGTACCCTCACTCACAACCTTGGTTATCGTCGATAACGAGTCTCACCAACCCTCCACAACAAATTGAATGCCATGAGGTGAATTTTGATAAGAAGGAAAAGGTTTAGAAACCACAACACAAGCGCGACGCTCCCACCGGTCTGTTGAAACAACGGGTGGCCGCACGTGAGGCGGCTGCAGAGGCGCTGAAAGTCCGCGGCGTATGAGCCATCAGGGACGATGGGGGTGTGTGGGCCAGCAGGGAGGATGGGGGCGGGTGGGCTATCAGGGAGGACGGGGGTGGACCTGTCGGTGCGGGAGCCTCGGCGGAGCGGAGAGAGCTCAAGGTTCTGGATGCGCGCCGTGTTGGTGTGGAACCGGTCTCCATTCCCATGCCCGGAACTTTGAGTTGATGCTCGACATATCGCACATTCGGCCGCCGCATCCGCATTGCCTGTCCCCTCCGACTCCCAGCTCGCATCTATCGCCGCCGAATCATGTCCTCCTCCTCCCAAACTGATCCCCCTCTCTGGTTCCTCCTTCCTGTGTTCTTCTTCCCATCTCTCATCATCTCCGTCCTTCACCCTTGGATCCTGCATACAAGCCCAACAACATAAAAAAAAGTAAGGGGAAAATGATGAGTCAAGACCTTCTTTTACCCTGTACAAGTATCAAGATTAAGAAGGGTGACACACTTTGGGGGAGTTACCAGGGCCAACCCCTCCAGTGATCACCGAGTGGTGTGGGTCTGAGTCCGTCATCGACGTCTAAGAAGGGTGACACACTGTGGGGGAGTTACGATGATGATGATGGCCTGGCAATGGGACGACTTGCACAGCTCCCATGAGTGGATCATCGCCGGATGAGATGGCAGGCTTTGCATGTCTTGTGACGGAACTAGGCAGTAACGCTCGTACAACAAGTGTGTTTGCACAACACCATACTGCTAGCTGGTGTCCAGAACATCCAATTAATATTAGTCCCAATTTCCTAATCAGCAACCACGGGGGCCCACTTACCAGGTACATGGTCACAACCTTTCTTCCCATAGCCATCGTATTGATCGTCGGTTTTGGGATTGAATATACCACCACTCGTTCAAGTAACTCTTGTTTTTTTTTGTTTTTTTTCTAAAAGAAGAAGGAAGGAAAGCTGTGCCTCCTGCCGTGCTGTCGATGTGGTGATCCTATGTAGGATCGCCGCGTCTAATGAACGGCTTGATAAGGTCACAACGTATGTAGAGAAATCCAAACAATTCTTCCTGGTTTGTGGTGGCGACTAGGGACCAAGCAGACAGACGACTCTCTGTTTAAGTAAGAATGTCTGTCCGGGTCCTCTCCGGCTCTCTCGTCGAAACCAAGAGAGCATCAGCCTCACCAGTAGCAGCACCTGGATGACGTTCGACCTCCCCCGCAAATATAAACAAATGTTGGCCCTTAGTATGTATACGCACAAGTATTGACCACTTTGAACAAAAGAAACTTGACAGACCGCAGCTGCAATGATCTGATACTGGTAGCAGGCAAAGGTCGTGTGGGGCCACACCAAGACGAGAGTGACACCGGCAAATCAGTTCACGCGCACTACAACGGTTGTATATCGCATACCTGAAAAGAGAAAACGAGGCGAAATGTCTTGAATATTTACCCGAGAGCATATAATGACTCTCCGGGGTCCCTGCGACCCGCCGAACGACGGCCATCTCCGCCTCCTTGGCCGCAGATACCAGCTCATCTACGGCCGCGGACATGTGGCGCGGGACGAGCTGGGGAGAGAGAAGGGGTCCGTTAAGGCGATGATGAGGCTTTATAAACAAACATGAGGCCGATACATCCGAGTGCTCTAGAATTTGGCGCGTACTAGACAAGAGACAACGGGTGAAGTTTTCTTGCACCAAACACTCGGCAATGCCACCTATATGAACACAAGCTAGACGCAGTTTTTTTTTTTATACTAAATGCATCACATACGCTCTTTCCTTACTGAGGTTGTTAAATTTTTTTTTAGAGTTATAAGGCATGTTTTGTATAAAAAAAAAGAAAAAACCCAAGCTTATTTCGAGAAAAACAATCATTATCTGTCTCTACTCTTCAAATAGGAAAAAAACGACTGCGAGCCGTGGGCGCGCCGATCAGGGAGATTTAGTTTGTGCATGAATATTCCCCACGACCGCGATGAGCGGTAGATGGCGGATGGCAAGATCTCTCAACTCCGCGGCAGGCGAGACTGGAGAGGAGTGAAAAGAGCGAGAGAGAGTCGAAAGAGAGGGATAGCAGGATGGACGATGTGGACCGGGCGTTCGCTTGCAGCTCGCTAAGTGCACCTGAGATCGGCTTGCAGCTGGCGCTAGTCCTCGATGAAAGCGCGAGGAGGCTGGCCTTGGCGGGGCTGGATGCGGCCTAGTCCGGGAACGCGGTGCGAGGACTGCCGGCGAATGACAGAGGAAGGAAGCGAGCCTGGCCGCGGCTTTCCCTCAGTATGTGGCAAGCCTTTCGAGGCTCTCTCCAATGCTTCATGCCCTATAAATCCCCACCCTCCAACCTGCTCTTTTTCGTTCCTCATCCGCTTTCTACACCACCGTTTTTTTTTTGTCCCTTGCACGTTCATCCCTCTGTTGCTCCAGACAAGCCCAGTGTTTTTCGTCTTTGGACTCTTTGTACCCTTTTCTTTATCCTTTTGCTAGTCCAAAGTTTACCTTTCTTTTCTTCTTTTTTTGCTTTTTTGTATACTCTTCCTCTTTCTCAGTCTTCTTTGTCGCCCGTGAGTTCTCTCTGCTCCCCCAAATAGCCGCATCACAGATCAGCGCCTTTGCACTAACTCCGCCTTTTTTTTATTTTTTTATTGCGACAACACTAGAGAGATAGATTCCCCCCTGTTTAAATTTCCCAGCCATTAAGATGTACGCCTCTACGATCCTTGTTGCCCTGACCCTTGCCTTCTCGCAAGTCAGTGCAAATGCGTCTGAAGCCAACACGGTAAGCTCTCTCCTGGATAGTCACCAGCTCACTTGCGACATCATGGATTGACGATGCCTGGTTTCTGATTCCTTCACTATGTAGATTGCTCCCCGAGGCGACTACTCGGGCAGTGTAAGTGGCCACAACAGCAACAAGCGTTTCTCAACACAAGTCTCACTGATGGCTCAACTATTTATTTCTTTTTTATTGCTAATAGGGTGCTGGTGCCTCTGGCGGTGCTCCTCCGAGCGGTGGTTCTGCACCCGCTGACGCTGCTGCTTCGCCTGCCGTGTCCTCAGGTGGCGGTGGTGCGCCTCCTGTTTCTTCAGGTGGTGGTGCTTCGCCTGATGCCTCGGGTGGTGGCGGTGCGCCTGCCGGTGGTGGTGCTTCGCCTGCCGGCGGTGGTGCTTCTCCTGATGCCTCAGGTGGCGGTGGTGCGCCTGCTGTGTCCTCCGGTGGTGGTGGTGCTTCCCCTGACGCCTCGGGTGCCGGTGGTGGTGCGCCTCCTGTGTCCTCAGGCGCTGATGCGGTAAGTAGCATGTCATCATGTACCTTGATGGTTAGATGGCTGATGAGCACTGTTTTTCCGCTTTTGATAGTCTGCTCCTGGCGCCTCCGGTGCAGGGGGTGGTGCGGGTCCTTCCGTCCCGGGAGACATGTCTTCGGGCAAGTGCATGTGCCCGCCCTCCCGTAAGTAACTTCCGGCTATGTCTCGATGCTCTGTTGGCTTCTGATTGCCGTCATTCGCTCTGGCAGCTTGTGGAGGTGGCGCCGCTTCCCCGACGCCCAACGGCACTGCCTCTGACCCCACTAGCAAATCGCCAGACCCCACGGCTGCCGGCAGCGGCAACGGCACTGAAACCTCGCCTCCGCCCGGCAATGGTACCGAGACCCCCGTGAGCCCTCTCTCTGCCTGCTCAAACCTCACAACCAACCTCTTCTGCTGACTCGCTTGATTCTTTTTCTGTTGATCCAGTCGGCCGCCAACTATATCGTACCTGGTGCCGCTACCGGGCTCCTCGCCACGGTCATTGCCTTGGTTTTGTAGACGCATTCACTCAGTCCCCCCTTTGAGTGTGGTTGTACATATTTTCTAGGCTGCTTAGCAATGACACCCACTCGCATTCCTGCCATGTATAACTTGCCTTGCGCCTTATCACTTGGTGAAACTGCTTACCAGCTGTCTGCCAAGCAACAAATGTCCTTTGTAAACCAGTTTGCAGCACTCACACGTGGTTGCCGGTGGAGAGGATAGCTGAGGAGTATTAGCTGTTTTCATGTCGATGGCTGTTGCCAGCTACAGTACTGCTGTCTTGGTTACGCAGCACTACAGCACTCCCTCGCAACACCCTCCTTAACTGCGAACAACTCATTTCCCCCCCCGAAAGCAGAAAAAAAAGCAAAAAACTACCAGCAACAACGCACACAATGACTTGGCCATTCGCTCGGACCACTGCCCATCGCTCAGCAATTGACAAGGATGAAGAAGATGACGATGTACAACTTCTCCTACCCACAACCAATGGCCGAACCCACAAGCGCATCCAACGGGTCAGACACTCGCTGTCGTATCTTTGCATCTCCGCTGCTGCCTCATTCACCTTGCTCATGATGATCTGGCTCGGCCCTGGCCTGGTGAGCCGAGACCCCAAGGGGATAGCCACCCAGGCCAACGCACATGTGGGCCCAGACGACCTCAGCCCGTCCGTCGGTAACATCCCCGTCTCCGCCAGCTCCAATAATAGTACCTCCAAGAGGCCCAAGCTCTCGGTCAACAAGCCGCCCGTCGAACAGAAACCTCTCCCGCATCATACATGGAACCCGCTCCTCTACGACCCCGCCCCCATCACCCATGTCTACGTCAAGCCTTGCATGTTCCCCCCCTGGGCCTTCAAGAGCTTCTGTACCCCTCATCAGACCGCCAGGGAGATCGCCCTATATGGGAAGTGGGTCCGGGTCCCCCGGGATCTCAGCAAGGGCGTCGGCCACTACTACACGGAGATCTACTACAGGCGAGCACAGACACTCGACCTGGCATCCCTCGATCTCAAGCCCATCACCGGCCTGCAAATCCTCGACCAAGACGAGCAAGAGGACCCCAAAATCAAACAAGAACTCGCCCAACATGGCTGGGAAGTCGCCGGCGAGAGTCTCAGGACCGGCGTCTGGCCCACCAAGGTCAAGGACGCCAAGCTCTGGTTCACCCGTTCACCCTCCTTCAACGGTTCCCACAACCCCATCCTCCCCCCCATCAACGAAATTAGCGTCCTGTGGAGCCCCAAGTCTCATCTCATACAACCCTGGTGGGGCTTTGAACGACTCAACAAACCCGTCTTCGACGGCGATAACAAGATG
Organism: Puccinia novopanici; assembly: GCA_004348175.1. Lineage (NCBI taxonomy): Eukaryota > Fungi > Basidiomycota > Pucciniomycetes > Pucciniales > Pucciniaceae > Puccinia > Puccinia novopanici. Next base: position 14,804 of record SMGU01001664.1, read on the forward strand.
AATCATATCCAGTGCGACATCACCGTCCGTCGTCAAAACCTCCTCCCCGAACCTCCCCCACCTCTCACCTTCTCCCAAGACGGCAAATTCAAAATCATGCAGGTAAATCCTTCATCCTCTCTGACTAGTCCACCTTCCGCAGGCTTTAAAGAAAAGGTTCTTTG
>SMGU01001666.1:0-12687 GCA_004348175.1 Puccinia novopanici
TTTTTTTTTTTGGAAAGAAAAAAGGAAGACACAACTTTGTTCTGGAGGCATCCAGCTTTTACAACAGAGGGTTCTCAAGGGAGCAAGACATGAGTGACCGGAGAGAAAATGAGCCAGGGGACACAAGTTGAGATCTAAGAGATGGGGATGTTGTGAGATTCCTTGTTCGGGATAGTTTTGGGGATGGTGATCTCCAGGACGCCGTCCTTGAAGCCGGCTTTGACCTGGTCGTGAGACAGTCCTTGAGGGACGGCAATCACGCGACTGAACGACCCGAACGACCTCTCGGAAATCTGGGAAGACAAGCAAAGGGCAGTGTGAGGCTTTATATATACAAGACAAGACAAAGAGTTACAGGCCGAGTGCTCTGGCGGGAAAGGGAGTTCAACTTACTCTAACACTTCCTTCAGAGTGCTCACTAGAGGCTTTAGTTTGCCCGCTAATAGACAGTCGGCCATTCTGGAGATCGATGGAGATATCCTCTGCAAGCATGCCAGAGAAGAAAAGAGTCAGTCGCCCGTTCTGTCAGGGCACAAAGAAATGCAATATCCTCTCACACACCTTTCTTGGCGCCGGGCAGCTCCGTGGTGACAAGGATAGAGCTGTCGGTTTCGACCACGTCCATCTTGGGGCGGAGGACCTTGCTGACGGGATGAGAGCCGGTGGTGACTGCCTTTGAGTTCGAGGCACCTTTGGAACCCTCGGTGGGGGGTCCGTAGCGGTCTGTGACCAGCTTGTCGAACAGTTGCTCGAAGTCGTCCCATTGAGAAGGTGCAATGAAGAAGGACATTTTCGCGGTTACGGTTCTGTTCTTTGTTTGTTTGTTTGGGTCTTGGTTTTGTGAAGGCCGCTTTCGCTGTTGTTGTGGTGTTCAGGTGCTGCGAAGATCTTGTGAGGATCAGCCAGGGTGGAGGAGAGGGGCATTTTATAGACGGGGGGACCCATGAAGGGTGGAGTGTGGTTATTGAGCCGAGAAAGTACTAGAAAGGGTGTGGGTGTCCATCCAGTTCCACCCATTGCTTCGACAAGCAACCGAGGCATCGATGAGACTTGACTCGACTTTTCTAGAACCTGCCTCACCAAACTCAGCGACCGGTCTTCGGCGCTTACCCCACCTCCGTTCGCCCCCGGTGTTGGAGAGCCACCATCGGCATGTCGACTGATTGAACCGGGGCTACTCTGCCGCCACCTCTTGGGCCTTGGCCGGGCTGCGAGAGGGAGAGTTCGACCGCATGCCGAAGGCGCGGCCAGAACGATTTCCTCTTGCGAGGACAATCCAGGTCGCCCGCCTCATGCCACAAATTGAGAACACATCCTCGCGGTTGGCTGAGATCGTCATCCATGCTCTCGGAGGGGTGAGTCCATCCGACCAGAACAAGTGCACCCCCTTGAAATGAGCACACTGCGTTCATTCCTGTCTGAGTACGCCAACTTGACAGATTTTTTAAGCAAGCTGCCGGGAAAATGGTAGCTCCAATTGCTGCAACTAGCGGCTCTGACTCACCCCAACAGACACCAAACGCGAATTGTAAACGTGCCGGCTTTACTGAAGCTAGCATGGGGCCCGAGGCGATAATATCACGAAAACAACAAGGCCCAGAGTGCATGGGAGACACGGAAAGGCCAGCAGTTCCCAGTGCATCGAAGCGTGCCGCCTCTCACCAGGACGATACTTACTTTTAAGACAGATGTTTGGCTTGCAAGAGCCTTCCTACTCGGATTGCATCCAAGAGCACACAACATCTGGGTCGTCTCTGCTCGCCAGGAGGAGCACGCATAGAAAACGACCTTGTCCATGGTCGCCGAGGCTTCCACGCGCAGTGCGACGACTGGCGGCTTGCTGGGCGAGTCATCATCACTCAGCCCATAACAGCGCGGAACAGCACGCTATAAAAAGGGGAGCTTGTGTTGGGTGTCGAATTCCTGCCATTCTGATTCCTCATCGGCTCGTCATCCCCAGCCGTCAACCACTTCTCCCTTTCCTACTCTCGCCTGGCGCCGGGGCTTGAGCCTTTTATCACTTCAATTCTAATTTATTCGTAGTATCAGTATCAGTTTATATCTTTCTTTCTTCACATCAAATTTTACACCGCATTAAATTACTTTGCCTCCAAGTATCTTCCCCGCAGCCTGAACAAAATATGTTGGTCACTATCCCCTTCACTTTCTTTGCTGCCCTCCTCAGCTGTGCCTCAATTCTCGCGGCACCGGGATTGTATACTCGTAGAATGCCCCAGTAACCCTTGATGAGTTACAATATGGGCTCTTTTTAGGATTTCTCGAAGACAAGCCACAGCGCCAGCAAACCAGAATGGGATGCAAAACAAGACAGCAGGGAACAAGGCGATGAGTTTGCCAATGAAGCAGGGCAGAGCAGCAGCGGGACGGATGATGAGTGGGCCACAGAGAAGGAGGGGCAGGAGGCGGCGGAGAAGAAGGCGGGTCTGAACACGATAGCGGCGACGATGACCGAGCTGTACTTCCACAAGCGATAAGAGCGGAACGCGCCTACGGAGCTGCTGAAGATGGTGGGACAGACGGCGGGGAGTGCCGCCGGCAAGACGGGCGATCCGGAGATGGTCTCGAAAGCGATGCTTGCCACCTTTGATGTGTACAACCAAGGAAAGCCCTCGTCCCTCAGCGGATCGCCTATCTCCCCCCTGAACAAGAGCGCTGCCGCCAATATGGAGGACACCCCCTCCCTCACCCTCCACGAAACCTGGGAGAAACAGATCACCTCCGGTAACCCCAAACTCGATAACGCGCTCGTCCCCGTCATGTGCCACGCTATCTCCCCACGCTCTGCCTCGGGTGACCCCGCCGTCGTCTCCGAAGCTATCGATCCTGCTTATCCCAAAACGGTCGCAAACTATTCCCATCGTGCTACTCTCCTGGCTTCTGTCTCTGATTGGTTGCCATTGCTCTCCTTCTCCTCGGCAGCATGTGCGCATTAATGTCGTATCTTTTCCTCTCATAACGACCACCCCAATGACGCAGCAATGATAATGAAATTAACGTCATCATTCACATAAGACTGTTGGCTAAGAATTCACGTCGCACACGAGTCAATACGACTTTTTTTTTCCTTCTGGGGTTGACGAAGGAAGAGTCACGTCCAACTGTGGGCTTTTTTCGTTTTTTTTTTTTTTTGGTTTGATCAATAAAAGTGACATGAAGAGGTATGAAGACTTTGCTCCGAGAGATACAAGTCATATGCAGGAGGTTAAATAATAATTATAAAAAAGGATATCTGGATATGTAGATGAACAAGGGATTACAAATCTTTCTCTTTCTTTCTTTCTTTCTTCTTCCGGCCTTGATAACCCTGTTGAAAAAGAACCAATCTTGTAATCCATCTTGTTGAGAGAATTCAAAAAAAAGAGAAAATGAAACGTCACATCAAGAAGGAGGAGAAGGTTGGACACGTGAATCAAGCAGCAGAATGGACGCTCCCGGATCTAAGTCGCCATCCAAATATGTCAGCTTGTCTTTCACCACCAACGCAAAGAAACAAGATGGTTCTTTCTTACAGTCTGCCGGCTCTTTCGTGTCGCCCGTCGCTCAAATCCCAGGCCGCTTTCCATCCGTCATCAGTCTTGAGGAATGGGTTTTTGTAGGTATTGAAGCTGGATCCCAATGAGGTGTATCTGATGCAGTAGCGCGACGCAAAAGAAAAAAAAAAAGGCGATGTTGAGGATTACAGATCACAGATTACTTTTTTCTGTTTTGCTGAGCAGACGAATGAAGGCAGTGTGCTCACCCAGAATTATATAATGTACACCAATCAACATCCAGCTCTTTCAAAAACTGCCAGACGTGTGAATAATGCCAGTTGAGGATAGGGTGGACTCTGATGATTGCAGGCCAATCGGAATCGGTAGGATCAAAGTCTGTCAGGCTGCCTAGTTTGTAGGGATTGCAAAGGGAGACAGATGGATTAATTATGGCCAACACTTGGAGGCGCGTCTTGGTCGACAGCAATCAGTACGTTGCAGAAAGGGACATGTGATTCGAGGGAGGGGAAGAGAGAGAGAGAGAGGAGGGCAAGGTGATTGCGGGCGGAAAGGGATGACTGACCTCCATTGGGATCCGTGGCCCTTGTTCCGATCAATATGGCCTGAATCGATGGACGCTCGGCAAGAAAAGCACCCAAGCCACTCTTCAAGCTGTCGTCCACCGTCATCAGATCGATATTATAAACCTCTCGGCATTGGTTCACGAATTCGTCCACCTCTGTGAAGGGCGATTGGCACCGTATGTAGAGCCCTGATAGTTTCAAGTTGGGATCTGACTCCGTCACGTTGGGTTCTGACTCGGTCACGTTGGGTTCTGGCTCCGGTTCTGACTCCGTCAACTTGGGTTCTGACTCCGGTAAAGAAGTCGCGTTCGAGCAGTTCCGGTGCAACGCTGCGGCAAACAGGTGGACGAGGACCGTGGCTAATAGCATGAGAACAAAATAATTGGAAAATAGAATCAATCATCTCTGATTACACCGCGCTGCTTCTGGTCAATCAAACTATGTTCTCTCTCTCTCCGACAATGCAATCAGGAACTGTGACGGAATAGAAGAACGGCTAGGATCTGCGCTTTTATATTTTTGTAGGGTTTTTCTTTTTTCGCGCAGGCATACCAGGTGAAAAGATTGTTTCGGAGTGTTGGGGGACTGTATTTGGCGTTCAACTCACAATCTTTTCCACCATTGAAACTAATAGAGAGTCCATCAGCACTGATGATGCAGGGAAGAAGAGAAAGGAGGGAAAGAAAGAAATGGGAAGCATCATCTCCTGGAATTAACGCATGATATTGACGCAGAGACCTTCTATATTTTTGTCATGGGATGATAGGAAGGGGGGAGGGGGGAGGGGGAGAGGGTCAAGAGAAAGAGGTTTTTTAGTTTACCCAAAACGGACAATGGCCAGTTCGATGATCTCGAGTGCGCGTTTGATCTGTAGGGAGAGCGGGGTGGGTTGCTCGGCGTGGGCCAGCTGGTACACTCTGTCGGCGTCTGGTTTCCCGAATCGCCGGCGAAGGGAGTCGTGGCTGGTCATGGTCTCCGTCCGTCGGTTCTGCTTTTGGCTCTGCTCTGCTCCTTCGCTGTGCAGCCGCACTTGCCCTCTTGACCGCCCGGCTGCTGTCCCTCCAGTGTCACTCGCCTCGTGAAACCCAACCTGCCCAAATGTTAAAAATTAAAAAACTTTATTTCTTGTCGATCTTCATGGCCCAAAATAAAAGGGCGCAACACAAATTTCAAATTAATCAAGCCGAGGACCCACACCATCGGTCAACAACATTCACTTCACCACGGCTCCAAAAACCGACTTCGCTAACATGCAATCCGCTTTTCTGATCGATCCAAGAACGATTCAGATGAAAAACCGATGCCGATGTCATTTCTTTCCGGTATTCTTCCAAACCTACCGGACACACAGTGTACTGCAGCTATGTAATCTCTGGAAATCCGCAACGTGACGACGAGCTTGCCAAACCCCAATTAGCACAAGATTTAATCAGCCTTGAACATAAAACTCACATCCACATTGAGCCCCTTGCCATGCCCTTGAAACCGCGGCGCAGTGGGGGATGAACGCAGAGGATATAAAAAACTCTTCTGACACCCAGGTTGGACTTGTCCTTTTTTTCCCTCTTCCATCACAACTTCAACAAACTTGAACCATCAAGTGTGGAACAAGGCCAATAATTTAATTGTTCCTTCATAATTAGCTCCAATTCACCATTGCTACCTGCCTCCTCTTTCCACTTAAAACCTTGACCCAATCTTGCTGTCACTTCTGTATGATGTTTTCAGATTCCTTTTCTGCTTTACCAATCACAGTCTGTTTCATCCTCTAGTATCAAGCAAAGATTAGTATTGATCATTCTGTCATTGAAAAAAGTAACCTGCCTTGTAATTAATATGATTCCATGTTGCAACCACCTGGATTGATGTGAATCTGTGTATCCAACATATGGTGTGATAGTGTAATAGGAAAAAGATTTTTGGACATAAGAAAAAATAAAATAAAAAATGCAAAATGTCAGCTGCTGATGAGTGTCTTAAGGAAGGAAATGAGAAGGTCATTGGCTGTCTTGGGTCATGACTCAAGGTTTTTTTACTCCAACCAGCTCTGCTTGAGCTGTGGAGCTGAAGAAGGCAATACAATTTTCACATGCTGGTGGGACATTTTCTGCTGTACTCTGACTTTTCCTCCCTTTTTCACTCCACCTTTTGGTATCATCTCCTGATTTTTTACCTCAAGAAACTATACCTAATCTGGAAAACCATTTAGATATTTTTGAAGATCAATCACCCAACCAGTGAATTTGAAAGGTTAGAATACATTACATTAAGAATTGAGATCAAAAATTAAACTCAAAAGAAAAAAACCAACAGCCGCAAGAAAATTGAAAACTTACAGAAAAACATTTAAAATTTCAAAGAGAAAAAAAAAAACCCTGAAACTTATGTCTATCTCTTCAGTCCTATACACTTTTATTTGTTGAAGTCAAGCCATTTCAAAGCCCTCTGTCTCCAGTTCAATCAATGAATCAGTTTGAGTGAATTGTCCCACCATCACTTGAGCTCTCTCAACTCTACTCCTTCACTCTCTTTATGTTCACCAGGTCTTAAATATCATCTGCTTTATTCTGAAAAAAAGGTAAAAAAAAAACAATTGATTAATCTGATTAATTAAAAAAAAAAACATTACAAGATAAATTAAACGTTAGAAAAATAAAATAAAATAAAATAAAATAAAATAAAATAAAATAAAATAAAATAAAATAAAATAAAATAAAATAAAATAAAATAAAATAAAATAAAATAAAATAAAATAAAATAAAATAAAATAAGAGAGGAATTGGCAAAGCCTGGAAGAACAGTTCAGGGCCAGAACAAAACAAACAAGACCAAATGATACTAGAATAAAGATTTTGATGAATCTAGGTACTTTGGAAATGCAATTCAAAGTGTTATTTCTGATGCACCTAGTAGAACAAAATGATTGGAATGATTACTAGGGAAAATCAATCAATGAAGCTGCTTGGGGAATACCAGGCATGGTGCTATTAGGGGGTTTCAAAGGTTAAAACCCATGCATGCAAGTGGGCAAGGCAATCGAATGTTTGTGGGGACACTTGTATCAATTCTGGCAAGTTTCTCTGGCTGAATTTTCAAGCATGAAGGCCTGCTAAAGCAAGGCAAGTCATGAACACTGGCCACACCCATGTCTGACACACATCACTTCCAACTGCTGTGAACAATCCTCCCACCACCCTTTCCCTGGATGAGGCCATTGGGAGGCAGCTTTACATGGCTTTGAGTGGTACTATGGCAGGTGCATGAATCATCTTTCAAAAAGGTGGGGTGCTCAAAGTAAGGAAAAAGAAATGCAGGTGGCAAGCCGTCTTGCTGTGCAACTTGCTTGTGCACAAATGTTTCCTTTGAGAGTCCCCTTAATAGGCCAGATCACATAGCTGGGTGGTTTGAGGTAAATTTCATAAAAAAATGTCTGCTTGCTTGCCTCAAATGTGTGGTAAACAAAGAGCACAATCCTTCAAGGATTACAGATTCAACAACAACAGCCTGCAGGAGTTGACTCAACTTGATATCCCCCCCCCCTTTCATTTTTTTTCAAATGTGAAGTGAGATAATTGAGATGATCCTTGAAACATAACTAGACTTCTTGAATTCCAAAACCATACACATATTTCATGTAAAAACTCTAAATAAGATAGCAAGAGGGGGTTGAGTACCAAGTTAATCAGTTGTTAAAAACATCCAAGTACTACTGGCATATATTGTCTCTGCAGATTACAAGTCAGGCTTAGCCAGAACCAGGAAAAAAACAAAAAAGGGAAAAGACTATTCTGACCAATACTTCCATATTTCAATATGTTCTTAAACACCATGATACTGCTGCGATCTGTGATGATAGAATTTTAGAGCAGCAGAGAAATACATTTGGAGAAGATACAATTCTATATCCATACTAATAGTTAGATCTAATGTTTGTAAAAGCTCATCCAATGATGTGAAAAAGGGAAACATTAAGAAACCATTTTTATCATCAAACCAATGAAGAATGTTCCCACAAGCGGATAAATTACATACTACCATTTTACCATGAAATAATATGCAAGCAAAATAATAGGTTGTTAATATTTTTCAGCTGATAAGAAAGGAGAAGGGAACTGGCGTACCTGTAGTGCTACAAAAGAACAGAGCAAGTCAACATTACTAGCAACCTCCTCATTCGAGTTTTCTCCTGGTGGTAAAAAGACACCAGCGGCGATAGAGGCTAAGGAGATTTGGTTTGTTGAAGTGACGGTGCAGGAGTAGTACAAGCAAATCATCTTCAACACCCTTCCCTCTTCGCCGCAAAACCAGGAGGTGTAATTGTCGATGAAGGAGACCGCAAGGACTCCGAGTGCCGGCAAGCAGATCAACTTGACGAGCATGAGTCCCACGATGGCCCGGAATGGTAGCCGGCACCAAAGCCGTCGCGGGATAGACATGTTGGCAAAACTTGCACCCGTCACGAGTAATCCCAGCGGAATGGCCGCCGCTCCAAAGTACTCCGTGGATTCTAGTATCACCGATAGCAGTGGCTTCCCATCCGGTGTCGTGGGTTTTTGCACCATGTGACCTTTGAGCTCCGTAAACAATCCCTTCAATGGCGGCGTCACAGCAACCAGTGTTCCAACTGCTAGTGAGATAATCACAGGCGATAAATTATCGAACAACCGCGTCAAAATGCCTCTAGAAACGACTAGTTGGGTGTGTGGAACTTCCTGTTCTGATGAAGAGTTTCATACATCAGAAAACAAATAACAAGCTTGAGAGAGGTCAAGGTTTCCAAATTCTAGGCAACATCGATGGTTCTAGTGGAAAATACTGCTCACCGGCTCGCATCTCGACTTCAGGAGAGGAATCTTTCGGGGTTGCGATCAAATCGTTCATTCCCGCGATGAAACATTTTCCAGATTAATCAGTCCAGACAACTTGGGAAGGGTTGTAAATGCAGGGCAGCGAGTAGCAGGGGAAGTTACCTCTCATAGGCCGATGGGCTTCCCGTTCATTCATATTGCCCGGTTCCTCGGGGCGGCTTAACGTAGCGTCACAGCGTAGATATGGCGTGGCGATCCTGGCTTGTTCGATATAATCACGATCGATCATCCTGTTTTCATCCAAAAATTACGTGCAGGTGGACATAATGATAAAGTGGAAGACGGTTAGACTACAAAGATTTAATTCAGTCCGGAGAGAAGGATCCTGTGGAATAGAAATGACGGCCCACGTTGTTCCTGGTCCAATGAACATCATGATCTAAATGACGGTTGAAGAATGTCCTCGTCAAAGCCGAGCCAATATCTTCCGAGGGGAGGAGTTTGCTCTGTCTTCGCTGTTCAGGGGCATGACTGACGTTGTAAACCATGATGAAAAATGAAGCATACGAGACGCCCATCTCGACGTCTTCCGGCTTTCCAAAGGGTGGGCCGGCGGCCAAAGATTGGATGACACTCATGGGGATATTCCCTGTTAATCAATAAAAAAAAAGCCATTTTTGGGCATGATCAGTTGTGGTAAATATCCGATGATCATATTAAAACTTAATACCCCAATTAGACCACTATCAATAGGGGTATTAGAGATGGACCGTATTCCGCCGCAGCCGGTGGGTGGGCCCATATGACATGACAACGTAAATATGTTGATGAGAAATTAGAATTTCTTGATTGAATATTTGGAAAGAATGAGGTTTTTTTTGCTCACAACAGCGGCCACGATGAATCCATTCCGAAAGTTACTGGGCACAGGTGCGACCATTAATAGTGCCTTAGAAAGGAGATAGCTCATCAACTGTTCCGACAAACGAAAAAAAAGAGTTAATTTCATTACAAAAGAAGGAATCCGATGGATAAGATTCCGAATGTGTTGATTATGAAATTAATGATCATCCTCAACCGACCATGTAGAAGAGAGAAAATCCGACGCAGACCAAGATGCGGTGCAAGTTCTGTGCGTTGATGGAAGGAACGATATTTGCAAACATCAAGCACTTGAAAGAGATGAAAGAAACGCCACAGGCGACACAACAAAACCCATTATTAATGAATTGAAACTCGTTAAAACACGAATGAAAATAGATTGAAGGAGACGAACCGGGAGGGATCCATAGATCTGGATATGAGCAGCGGCTTTCAAGCCGTCCTGATCGAGTTTTCTGTACTTGACCAATGCTGCGCCGACCAAGCTGGGCAGTAGGACCTTGAGAAGGAGACAGACGGACGGTGAGGAGCGACGAGAGAAAGACGGCAGCTGTTGTGAGACGTACCTTGATGAGTGGCTTGATGGAGATCCATAGCAGTTGGGGCAGACTCAAGTGGGACATGGAGAGGATAGGAATTTACACGAGGGAGGCTGGGATATGCTGACTGGCTTTGACCACAACCCTGTTGGTGCAATGCGAGCTTGGTCAGCTGAAACAGGTCGCAGTATGACGATCAAAGATCCTGGAAAGAGAGCGTCGGGAAGTCGCAGCTCGGGGTGGAATGGATCCACCAAGTCACCCGAGAGGTTGCACAAATCTAAGTATCCAGAAAAATGGTGGAACGAGCGGGACACTGGTAAGAGCTCCGGCCCGGCGGTGGGCTGCATACCGTGTGCGGCTGGCTCCGGTCCCCCAACTTCGGTGAAGGGAAAACCGGCACCTACGAACGCGAATGTAGCAACCCACGGGCAGCTTCGGGGAAGCGCTTTCATCTTGTTGAGGTTGTTTTTTTTAAAATCCAAAAATTCCACAAGATTTCTCTAACTCAGCATCAGTTGTCTGACCATCCCTTGTATCAGAAGCAGTGCGGCCTCTTGGCAAGCACTGATGCATGCTAACGCCAAAAGACAGCAAGCAAGCATCTCTCGGTGGGCCCAAAACAAGAACCATCCCGTCTGAAATGATCCACACGTATTTGTTCTTGTTCACTCGATATAAAACTCAGATGGTACATGGGCAATGACATTCCAGCAGTAGATCTTTCCTCTCGATCGGATGAGCTGAGTGGCTTTTGATGAGGGGTGAGGAGCGTCAAGCAGGATGTTCCTGTTGGCAATGAGCCGTTAGGTGTTAAATTTCACATCAGTTGCAACCCGTTTCATACAAGTGGTTTTTAATCAATCTTGGTCCCCAATTCGCTGCAGATGCGTATCGATTTCTTCTGTTGAAAGCTACATTTTCATGTATATCAATAAGAACGTGTCAGCAATCACATTGTATTGATCATGTGGGCGTCGTTCAACAGATATGCGTCAACTTACCACTCTGAAGTCGGGGTTCTCGTTAGTCACCACACCGATCTCGATCTCAGTAGCTTTGAAGTCGGTAGCCAACACGGTATTAAGAGTGGTAATGGCCAATTCTATCGCGCCATTTCCGTTCAACTTGACTGCATTTGGCCCTTCCTTTTTGAACTGCTTCTCGAGATGATTGGCCGCCTCGGACTGCTTCGTACCTGCGGCTGTTGCCTTGTATCCTACAAAGTATCCCGCCGGGTCGATCTTAAAACATTGCGGCCCTCGTTCAGAATCGATGCCTATCAAAATCATGACTGTGCGAATTCATTTTAATACACTCCTGTTAGAACTTGAGTTCCGCTCTCAGATATTCATTACATGGTCACAAACCAATGCCTAGGGGACGAGTGGCGGCCCTTTGGGTATAGACTTGATTGATATTTGCCAGCCTTTTTGCTAGCATATCCGGAGGAATTTCATACCCATACCTGAGTATCAAAATTTGGATTTGGAAAATGCAACGATTTTTGTAAGAAATCAATATGTCCCAAATCGTAGTAGGGAAACAGAAAAGAACATCACTACAGCTCAGCGTAGACTTACTGATATCTAAATTCAGCCGCTTCTGATTGGGCTCTTGCGACTTGAGCTCGTGCGTCAGCTGCTCCAAACGAATCAGATCATTGGTCAGATGGACCTTTTTCTAAGAGAAGAGAATACAAGTTACCAATCAGCCCAGTCATTACGCAGCCGATACCAGGAGTAATTTTAAACAAGTGTGTGACTGTGCTTGGATCCAGAAGTTTATCCTATCAATCCCAATTTTTTTTGTTTTGTTTTGGAGGGAAATTAAAATTCAATCGTATTCCCAGGTTCAACTCTCATGGACAAAATAATAATCCAACTCAAGCGATCGCAGACTCACGGGAACTTTTTTTTGAGTTGCCACCACGCAACAGTCGTTTCCTCTGATGGCAACAGACGTTTGGCCCGAGTTAGAGATAGCCTTGAAAGCATATTCGACTTGATAGAGCCTCCCCTCAGGCGAAAAGATCGTTAGAAACCTAGGTAGTCAAAACACATGGGGAGTAAGAAAAAGGTTAACTTCCGGATTGAAACCCTCGAGAGACTGATCGGGACAGAAACTCGAGATGAGAAGAGGAAGTTGAGCTACCTGTCGTAAGAGCTTCTCGACATAATGGGCTGGTCGGTTGGAATGGGCTGTTTCTTGCGTCCTTCGATTGGGTTGGTGTTGATTGATGACTGTGCCAATGGGCTATGGATAGTGCGTCATTTGTCACGGGGTGTCGCAGACCTTTCACGGAGTGTCCTCAGCGGGGGCCCTCTTCCAACGCGCCGGAGACTGCCAGCCACATGCACCATCTAGCTTAACACAAGCC
>SMGU01001670.1:0-13223 GCA_004348175.1 Puccinia novopanici
AGGACCATAATTCTACGTCAACCGCCGCCTAGGGGTGGAACAAAACAAATCCGTATTGCGATACGGATTTTTTTCGAACAACTTCACCCAGGGTGTATTGAGACAATAAGGGAATCATCACCTGACACTTGGATCTTATTGGCATGTGGACCCACATTGCACATGAATGAACATACAGAACAAGGCATGGCAAGATTAGAAAAGAGTCAAAAACAACGATGACAAACTGCGTTAATGAGCATTTTGGTCATAGCGAGAGCTAATGAAACCCAAAACAAGGCTATGAGGGTGTCATAGGTTAGCTGACACCACCGGTTGGTGAACATATGGCGTAAGAAGAAGGACTCATAGTACACGGCAGGTGGGCGGGGTTCTGATGAGGGAAGATGAAGTCGTGTGGGTAGTTATCAGGGATGACGAGGGCGAGTGAGTTATTAGGGGGGAGGGGTTGTACTGCGGGGCGTCGGCAAAGCGGACAGATTGGGAGGCTCTGGATGCATGCCGTATGGAACTGGTGTCCACACTCATCCCAGGCACTTAGAGTTGCCTCGTCTTCCATCTTGTCCAGACATACCGCACAAATGTCCTCCACATCCGCACTGTCTGTTCCCTCTGACTCCTTCACATCTATCCCCACCGACTCATGTTCTCCTCCTCCTCCTCCCAAACTGCTCCCCTTCTCCACTTCCTCGTTCCTTTCTTCCCGTCTCTCTTCATCTCTGTCCTTCATCCTCGGACGCTGAATGCAAACCCAACAACATAAAAAAATTAAGGCGAAAATGAGTCAAGACCTTCTTTTATCCTATAAGAGTAAGAAAAAAGGGTGACACACTTTGGGGGAGTTACAAGGGCAAACCTCTCCAGTGATCTCCGAGTCTGCAAGTGGGTGTGAGATGGTCATGGGATCGACTCTGATCGATGTCTCCGGCTGGTTCAGACGATCCGGAGAGCTGAGAGGATGGTTTGGCGAGGTGACGACTTGCAGATTAGTGCCTATGGCCCGATCGCCGGATGAGACGGCCGGCTCTGTGCCATGGCTCGGGAGGTAACTAACAGGCAGCAGCGCTCGTACAACCAGTGGTGTGTCTGCACAACACCATATTACTGCTAGCTGGTGTCCAGGACATCCCAATATCAGTCCAAATTTCTTTTCTTTCTCTCTCTTATCGGCATCAGCAAACTATGGGGTCGGGGGGCCTCTCACCAGGTACATCAACATAACTCTTAATCTTCCCACAGCCATAGTATCGTTCGTCCGTCTTGGGATTCGATGTACCATCACTCGGTCAATTTTCTTTCTGGTATAAGAAGGAAGGAAGGAACGCTGCACCACCACCTGCCGTGCTGTCGATGTGGTGGTACTATATGTAGGATCGCCGGGTCTTTAATGAACGGCTTGATATGCACCTATATAGGTTTATGTAGAGAAATCCGAATAATTTTTGTCCCGCCTTTGTGGTGGCAATCTGGGAGCTGAGACCGCGCAGGACAGACGACTCTGCGTTTAAGAATAATTTCTGCCCGGGCCGTCGCGCTCCTGGACGACGTACTGGCTCTCTCGCCAAAACGAAGCAACAGCAGCAGCACCTTGATGACGCTCGGCCTCGTCCGCATATACTTCGCTGGCCCCTAAGTAGTATGTACACACAAGTAGTGACACTTTGAACACAAGAAACCTGACAGACCGCAACTGCAAAATGGTGTGATTGAATAGCAGACGAAAGGGGTGTACACCACGGCGCGAGTCTGGCTTAACTAACCCTCTCGAGCTCCGGGGCGCCGGGTCCCGCCCGTCCGAAGGACTCTCCGCAAATACAGCTGTACTGAGCGGGTTGATGTTATAAAGGTTGTGTTTCGTTGCATGGGTACGCAGGCCTTGGACAGGTGATGGGTCCTCAGAAACCCCATCTTTGATGAGGCCTGCACTGAGAACCATATAAGCCTGCCGAAAGAAGATGAGACCCGTGCCCAAAGATGGGGCTGGCCGAGATGCAAGTCGAGGTCCAGAGGGCAGCAGCCTTGGGGCGTTTGCAGGGGAACAGCTGCTCAAACATGCAATATTGGCACATGAATCCCCACCAAAAGGCCTGAATAACACTCAAGCCAAATATTGTTGACATGACTTTCAAAGCACCTCCTTCGGAGGTACTTCCCTCCAAAGTGGGAGGGGCTTGTGTTAAGCTAGGGCGAGAGTGTGGCTCCGGCAAATCAGTTCACGCGCACTCGAAATGAGATGTACAAGTGCTGCGCGGCACAAAACAGGTTTCTGACCATGATGAAGAAACACCGTGTTGAGTTTCCAAGCATGTCCACCATTTCTAAGAGTATGTATATTGTCTCCTTCTTCATCGCATCATCAAGCACCTGGCCGCCCTGGGCATCTTCTACCAAGCGTCGCAGAGCTTCCGAGAACAAGACTTACTTCTTGTGGAATTAGAGATTTGTAGGTTCATATTAGTTAACATGTCATCCACAGAAACGTTCTCTTTCCCTTGATATCCTTCGTACTGTCACAAGAGAGAGAGAAGATGATGGTTGCATTTTCATACGTGTTTTGTTTTTATGACTACTTTTATGAGGTTTTTCTAGAATAGTCTTTTTTTTTTCCAAACAGACTGCGTTTTGTTGACGGTTCAATCAAAGGTTTGAAAAAAAAAGGGAATTGGGGTTTTTTGTTGTTGTTGTTATCTTGGGACAGGGTGGATATGATTCAAGACAGCGACACAAGACGAGAGGGGATATATTGGGTGGTGGATTCAAGCGTCACGAGGGGGGGCGGGTTTAGAGGGATATCTGTAGGCGTCGTCGTCTTGGTCGCGAGACCTGGAGTATCTGGAGGAGGAGGAGTAATGGCGAGAATGGTCGTGGTCGTCAGGGTCTTCCTCGTCCCGCTCGCGACGGTATTGACTCTTGGAATGGGCAGGATGGTCCGGGGACGAGGGGGAGGCGGAAGATTTGTGCTCCTTTCTCGAGTCCTCGCCGCCGTCCCCGCCCCCGCCGCCGGAGAACTCGGCCATCTCCTTGGCCCGTTCTTGGTCTCTTGCCGAGGGGTTCAGCTTCCGTTCCACGCGCTGTTGCGCATGTAGTTCTCGGACTAGCGATGACCTTGGCTCTTTCAAATGCCTATGTATATAATACGAGATAACAACCACATGTTAGCCGTCATGTTTGGTGTTTGTATTGATGGTTTACTTGCATGAAGTTACAGAATCCGCCCCTGTTGCATTCGCCCATATCGTTCTGTCTACAACACGCTTCCCTGAAGTCGGTGACGGGAGAGAGTTCTGCAAAGAGTGGGCGACCTGTTTTTGTAAAACAAGAATGGGAGGAGGTTAAATTCTTTTGGATATCAACATGTGTTGGATAGACAGACTACTGACCGGCATACCACCTTTGATTGAAAGCATCGACAGCGATTTGAGCCTCGTCCTCCCAGTCGTATCTGGCATAGACGTTACCGATGAGATGGTCGCCGACGTTATCGCAGACATGCATTTCGAGGAGGTTGCCGTATTTGACCAGTTCGCAGAAGACGTCCTCGTAGAACGTTTCAAAGTAGGAGGTCAGTTCTGCCTCCGAGAGCTTGCAGTTGGGGTCGTGAGCCGGGTTCTGGTACATGTTGGCGATGACCAGTGTCTGCGAGAAGGTGGGCTTGATGTGCTTCCTGGAGCATCGTTCCCCGTGCCGACATGCGCCGATCTTGAGATAGAACGAGCAGTTCACCTTGTCCTGTTCTGAGCCGTAGATGTTGCTGAGATGGGAAGCCATTACAATGTATTTATTTTGTTTCTGAAGAAGAACTTCACAAAAAAAGATGATGAAGACGAAACAACAAATACTGGGACTACTGAAAACCAAGAAACCTCAAATCAGTCTGATTGGCTCAGAAACAAGAAACACACTGACTGCACTCCAGCTGGACACTGACAGCTCACCAGTCGACATCAACACTGAAGGGTCAACAACAGCCAGTCACTGGTCAACAGCACTCAAATCCACCGATACACTCAACGCACACCTCGTACTCGTACAACTCAACCCAATCACTGAGAACCATCTGCTCAACCGACTCCCCACCAGCCACATCCATCAGCACCTCTTCCTCCTCCTCGACTCACACATACCCACCCATCTCATCAAGCCAACCATACCCGAATCAAACCATCAAACCTTCTTCATCAACTCCCATCTCGCCATCAAGGCCATCCACTCCTACCAGGATGAGCACCACCCTAGTAGCACTGCCATCGACCAACTCCGCGACTCGGGCCTTGTCCAACTGCGCGAGGCCATCCATGACGCACTGCACAACAGGGCCGAACACAACCACATCCGGGTCGCTCTCTCTCTCTCAGAACTAGCCCTCTCTCATGCCTCCGAACGTCTCCTCAGGATCTCGGAAGAAATCAACTCCGCCGATCAACGTCTCTACACCTACCAACTCAGGCTCAATAAGATCAAGAAAATCGCTGCCGATCACATCCTCTTCCCATACCCAACCCTCACTACTACCTCCACCAAGAACCTCCCCAAACAGTTGGGCTTCTTCCGTCTCCCCTTCATCTCCCATCTCGTCGGCCTCCGTGCATTGAAAACCCTCGAGGAAACCTCCTTAAATCAGATGGAAAAAGACGTACGTCTGTGTAAAAACCTTTGTATTATTCGCACATATCCCCATTTCTCAACACGATCCCCCTTTTTGTAGCTTATTTTCCAAGCCGGGCAGATCAAACTGTTGCAAGAACGTGCGCAAGAGGTGATAGAGGAGCTGGTCGGGGATGGGATACTGAAGCCGTACCGGACGGAGACGGAGGTGAACGGGGTGTTGCAAGTGCGCAGGCAAAACGAGGTAGTGTTTACCCAGGCGCGGGGATCGATGGGGATTTTTGCGGAGCGGAAGGCGCAGTTGATCGGCCAGGGGGGCCCGCTCCATCTCCTCCAGACCAGGGCCAACGCCCTGGTGCGCAATAATCTGATCGCGGGATTCGGCCTCTCCGTCTTCTCCTTCTCGAACTACCTCTCGGTGCCCCTCTCTCCCCCCTATGACGCCCTGATCTCCTCCCATCATCATCAGCCTACCCTCTCCATCTTCTTGCTCGTCTCCATCATCTATCTCTCCCAAGCTTCATGGGCTAAATCCCTCAGCGCCCTCGCTAAAGACCTCGCGCGTTGGAACCTTTCCTTGAAACACGATCTCCTGGTCTGTTCTCCGTGTCATTTCCCTCTACCTCGTTCGCCCAGCTGATTTTATTTGGAGGGGTTTTTTTTTCTGAGGGCAGATTCAGCACCAAAAGATGATCGACGAGCTGGTCAACCTGTCGATGCGTCCCACCAGCGGTCCACCGGAGAGCGGCTCGGAAGAGCGGCCACAAGGGACGGCAGAGGACGAGCGGGATTTCATAGCAAGTATGCGCGATCGGATGGAGGCTCGGAAGGAGGTGACGCAGGAGGAGAGGGCGCAGCTGAAGGCCGCCCATCCCGTGCTGGCCCCGCTCCTCGACAACCATCCTGGCCCTCTCACCTTCCTCCAGTTGACTCACCTCCTGCGTGACCTCATCCTCGACCTCAAACACATGCTCGATCACCATCAGGCTTCTCCTTAGAACGCTTCTCCTCGTCACTTCCCTCCTCTCCGCTTGCTCTACATTGCACCCGCGTCCTGCTACGATGGCTACAATCCGAAGCCCATCAAGTGCTCTCTCTTTTTATAAGGGCTTCTCTTTCTTTCCAAAAATATGAGGCTTTAATGCCTTGTTTTTCTAGACATACTCTCATGGCTCTTGCATGCGACACACAGTCCTGTGAATGTTTTTTTTTTTTTTAAAAAAAAAAAACTCTTTTTTTTTTTAGGGCATGTATGTTGATCGCACTCATCAGAGCTCTGGGACTTGGCTCTGGGTAGAGTGTGGTTGTCTGGGTGTGGTCTAAAGAAGCTCAACTAAAAAAAATAAAACAAAAACTCGAAATTGCATGTCTTGTTTTATTTTTTACTTTTTTGATTGATCAAAAGTTCTTGGACATCCCAATAACAAGCTAGGACGTGTTTCGCCCCGTCATGTCTGGAGAAATATGTGGCATTCAACATGGATCGTTGGCCGCATTCTACATGGAATCATTAATCTACCATATGGCCCACGTGGGAATCACATGAAAGTCTGTCTCCCTTGGTTAGGTGCACTTCTTGTTTTTTTTTGGAAACAACAAGGGACCGGCAGAATTCTTTAGCCACTTGCAGCGATTGGAAGGTGATCTGTGATCTTACCAGAACTGGATCTCAAGCAAACCCCCTGAGCATAGCCTCCAGAAACACTCATATGACCCTGGGTGCAGCACACTCTCTATGGAACATTGCACAGAATATTGCTTCAACTCACCGTGGTAAATCTCACACCCAGGACTGCCTGGGTGTCTGGCATACTTACAAGGCCTTGGGATAGCTGCAGATAAATTTATACAATACTCCAGCAGATGGAACAAGCGCATGAGGCCGCCCTTTTTCCTGGCTTGATGTTTCTGTATTACTTGATCTCCAAACTATATACATTTACTGTCCAGCTAATTACCTGTCAGAAAGGTCTTGCAGATCAGTCAGCCGCACAGATATGGATCCCATTCCTGATGCCACACTCCCAACAATGGAAATAAACCAATGGAATCATGTCATTGAGGAGACATACCAGAGGTTTTGTTCCCCACTTCTTGCTGTGATGTGTTTAATCACTTGTCCCCAAAACTTCACAACCTACTTGTTCAATTGTGGGACTTCTCTACAGTAATCAAGGCAAGCCATGCAATGAAGGATAGTTATATCAGGAACCCAATCAACATATGGAAGTTGTGGTCTTTGATGAGCCAGTCTTTCCAGGATTGACTCATTACTCTGCATACCTCCCACAGCTGGTGCTCTTGATTACCAAAGTCTTACCACCTGTCAGCTATTGAGTAAGATCCAGCTACCTTGAGGGAGCTGAGGTCTTAGAACGGGATAGTGATAAGTTTGAGAGATCCAAGGCTCCTTCAGGTTCAGTGATTCACAGATATAACAAGAGAACAGTTATCTTCAAGCTTTCTGCTGGTTCAGGGATCTGCGCAATATAACTAGAAGAAGCGGCCTTGAAGGTGGATCCAAGATTCTATTCAAGGACAAGAGGGATGATTGGTAAATTTGTCTCTTCTTGGATTTCTGGGTAACATAGAAATGAACAAGATACAAGCTATATAGAGATGTACAACTGAATAACTCTATATAAGCATAAGAGACAAATGTTGATAAAAAGATAAAAGTGAAAGGGTAATAAAAAGTGCAGTCTGTGTAGTAAATGTGATGATAACTTGTGAAAGGTATTGTGACATTGACTTGCAGGCTGACACCACCCTCACTTGCCAACTTGTTACAGCATAGAGAATTTGTATCACCAAGTGGACTCCCTGGCCATTTTGTGGCCAAAGACCTTTTCCTGGAAACACAGAACTACTGGCTAAAGTATTTCTACACACAATGGGGCAAATTTTTAAAGGAGATTTATTCATTGAATATCCCACTGGTAGTTCCTCTATGTTTCAGCTAAATCATTGAGAATTGTACCCTTTCTCAAAATCAATACTCAAACAGCTCAAATCGATGTTTTGCTCAATCAGGAATAAAATTATTCACCAATCTCACAAAAACCCAATCAGCACTTGTTCACTAAGGCCATTCAAGCATAGATCCATCAAAAACACAATATCTGATTCCAAAGACCTCTTTCAAGACCCCAAGCCAGAATAAATTGAGGACTCATACTTAGAAGGAATCAAATGGTTTCAAACTGAGATCATCACAAAGGATTCTACTCTACAAAAAATCAAGAAAAACATTTGTTTCAGTAAAACTTGCAATACTCTTGAATCCCATGATCATGTAGATCCTCCATCAGGCCTCATGGCAGATAATGCTTTGATTGAAGATGAGATAAATGAAAATAAAAAGGACCTGACTGACCTGGATAGCAACATCATTAAAGAGCTTTAACAGCACCTCCAAGATTATAAACTACTGTGAATACTTGGAACACCTTGCTTCTCTTCCTCCTTGTCAACCAACAAACATACTTTTGCTAACACAGCCATTTTTTGATACTGGATAGCCACCTCAAGTTTTTTGTGCTCCAATTTCTTGTCCCTTTCCAACAATGCTCCCTCATTTTTTCCAGCTGTGCTACCTGGGCAGACTGTTCAAAAGTGGCAGCATCTTCCTCCCAAATCATTTTTTGGCCCCCCTGCTTGCAGCCAGCATGCTTCCTTTCAGCTTGGTTTAACACTTGCATAGTGGGCCATTCTGTAAATTGGACACCACTTGCTTAAAATCTTCTAGTTTTACTGGTAAGAATTCACCCCATCAACCAATAGGGGTATCAAATATAGCAAATTCACAATTAGAAACAGGTCAAATATCAGAAAATCAATCTATTAATTAATGGGTCCTAGGAGTTTATTGGTGAGGAACAAACATGTTTTAAAAATGGTGTATTTTTGAAAACCCATCAATTAAATCATGGTAGATTTGGTCTTTTTTGATACCCCTAATGCAACATTTTTCATCACCAATCTCTGGAAAACACCCAAGAATCAACTCTATTTTTGATTTCCAATTAGATCCAATTCTGGGACTGCTATGCTAACAGTAGTGTTAGCACAGCATAAAACCACTAACAGCTAACAAATTTTGTCGTAGACGTTAGCAGTTTTGCACTAACACTAATTGAACAAGGCCACAAAAAGGCCTTGTTCTGCTACACTACGCTGTTTTGTAGCGGAAAATAGCTGCTACAAATGCTGTAGCGTAGTGGAAAATAGCTGCTACAAATGCTGTAGTGTAGTGGCCCTGTAGTGCCACTAACGCTACAGTGTTGGTGGAGGGAAAAAACCGCTACACTATGCTATTTGGGCCCTGTAGCAATTGTAGCATAGCAGCCCACTGTTTTTAAATCCCCTGGATGCAGAATGCCATTGGGACCTATCTCAAGATAAAAAAAAATTTGAAATTTGACATTCAGCTTTTCTCTTAAAGACACTTCAAACATTTGCAATTTCCCCCAAGAAGAAATAAAAAATTAGTATGGGAAAAATATGCTGCTTTTTCTGAAGTTAAACAAAGTGAAAAACTGAGTATTCTCAGCCAAAAAAAAAAAGTGCCAAACTGAGCAAAAATGATTGGAGAATGTTTTGATGAGTTGTTTTTTGTGGTTCTTGAAGGCCCAGATGGCTTCACATGGGCCCATGACGGGCCTGCCCCAAAAGCACATTGAGCCAGCATCCAAGGGTTGTTCAGGAAAGCTCATGATCTCTGATTCCAATTCTGGACCAATGTGTATTTGGGGCAGGCCCATATCTGGCCCACAGAGCCTTTCAGGCCCACAAAACAAACTTTCAGCAAAACATTCTCCCATGATTTCTGCTGAGTTTGGAGCTTTTTTTTTTTTTGGCTGAGAATGCTCAGTTTGTCACTTTGTTTAAATTTGGAAAAAGTGGCATACTTTTTCCTGCCCCAATTTTTGCTTTCTTCTTGGTGGGAATCAGAAATTTTTGCAGTGAGACTGGGTGAGGGAGTGGATAAATTGATTTTTTTTAGTTGGATTTGCACTTGTACTTGATGTCAACTTCCACTCCTTTATTGAAGCCTGTGTAATCAAATAATTATCCTTCACCTCCTGAGATAGTATATCTTCATAATTCAAAGTTGACAAATTGTGCAAATGATCAATCAACCAATCTGAACCATCATTTGCACAATTAGAGCAACAACATACAGGAAAGTTTTCCTTTTTCTTGTGAGCAGATTTGCACAAGTAAATTGGATCATCAAAAGATGTCTGTATGTATCCAAGGTTGTTCAACAGTGCATTGTAAATTAGTAGATTAATTTTCAGTGAAATAATCCAGCACAGCCAAGCAACTCAAATTTTATCTAGTGAGAAGGAAATCCTCAGACAAACATGTGTCACTGCCAAGGCATCTATATGATCATTGTCTGTCTGAGGTGAGTCTGCATTAAACTTTGTGTTGTTGCTTACCCCTCTTGTCATCTTCTCCACAAACATGAATACCAGCCCTGGTTTCTAATCCTTTCCTCACCTTCCCAGCATCTGAAAGATTGCTGATGGATCACCCCTACCCATATGGACCACCCATTGTACTCAAGACCAGTTCTTCCCTAAGCCCAAGGCCATAGTACATGAGACCACCAGGAAGACTACACTCACAAAATATTCCACTGTCCAGACTTTGTCAACCTCTCCAGTGCGCAAGTGGTACCAAATTAGGGGGTTTCAAAGTTGAGCCACAGCAACTTGCCTGAATTTTGGCAAGTCGCTCTGCACAGAAAACCATGCAACTTGAGTTGCCAAAATTCATGCAAGGAGTTAGATGTGATGTGGATGATATGACTTGCATGAATTTTGGCAGCTTGATCTGCATGAGTTTTTGTGCAGAGCGACTTGCCAAAATTCAGGCAAGTCACTTGCACCCAACTTTGAGTCCCACTATTATTGTTGAACTGTTTGGAAGACATGAGTTTCCAGGTTTCCCATGTGCTTTACTAACCATGCTCATTACTTGAAGTGTTTGATGCTGTTTACCACTATAGATCAATGTTACTACAGCCTTTTCATTGGGCACATGCTCCTTTGGACCAAAGGTATTGAGGACATCTCCACAAGATAAATTGAGTAGTGCATAGTGACCTGAACAATTTGTATCTCAGGATGTGTGAGCTCACCACAAACAATATTGAGGCTAGAGTCTTTCAATTAATTAATTTCCACCAATGCAACTGTCAGACATGAGAAGGGTTGGCTTGTCATTTTTATCATGAGGTGCTTGAGCACTCAGATTGATGTAACATAGCCAGAATGTACCTCAATCCTCATTCCAATTCAGTGCCAAAGCCTCTTTTTCCCATCTCTGCTCTTGACTATACCCCACTGATGGATCATATGCACTTCATCCATGACTACCAATCCTAGGCAATTTTGTCACTGTTCACTGAAGTATGTTGCTTCCTTGAATCAGGTTAAAAATAGCCTCTATCTGCAAAGGCTTTGCACTGAAACCATTCAACTTCAACAACTCTTGGCTATAGCTTCATTGAGCCTAATGTTGCTTTTCTTGACAATCTTCTCAGGATTTGGATGCATATCAAGGCTGGATCCAAGCACTCAAACAATTGCCAGATTGCTTGATCATAGTGTTACTTACTCCTACCAATAGCACAGTTCACATAGGACATAAATCCCTAGCACGTCAGCAAACTATAACCCAATGCGCCAGCCAATTTGGCTGGAACACTTGCTGACGTGCGGTTACAGATTTGATAAAAATCCCCTATGTGAACTGTGCTAAAACAATCAGGAAATGAGCTAGTTCAAAGTTCTGCTCTCTAATTTCTCAGATACCCCTGCACAAATTTAGCTGGAAGCCATGATATATTAGCTGGACTCATTCTTGTCCATACAAGCATGTCAATTTTTTTACATACTTGACATACTTTTTTTTTGGCAGGAGCATGGAACTATGGATCCAGCATACTTTTATATAATAGATTCCATAAATCATACTCCTGCCAAAAAAACAAGTATGTCAGTTATGTTAAATCCAACATACTTCTATGGAAGAGAATGAGTCCAGCTATTCCTATATTACAATATAATAATACAATTATAATATCAATGGAAACATTTCCCATCCACCTGCCAAGCCAATAGCTGCTAATTGCTGTCATTAGGGGGTTTCAAAGTTGAATGCAAGTGACTTGCCTGAATTTTGGCAAGTTGCTCTGCACAAAAAACTATGCAACTCAAGCTGCCAAAATTCTGCAAGTGGTTAGATATGACAGGATGACATGATCTGCATGCATTTTGGCAGCTGGATCTGCACAGTTTTTGTGCAGAGCAACTTGCCAAAATTCAGGCAAGTCACTTGCGCTCAACTTTGAGTCCCTTATTATATACGTGAGATTTTTCTGTTTCTGCCCAAACAAATGGGCAGGATGAATACAGGAACAAGTCCATACTATTTCATGGCCTTGCAAGAATGGAAGCAGAAACTTTTCCAGTGGGGCTGATGAGGAGTTTGAAACACCAGGCTGAAAACAAAGGCAATGAGTCCACATTGCCTTGTCAGGTACAAAGGAGTCCCTTTGTACCCACCAAGGCAATGTGTGCACATTGCCTCTATTTTGGCCTGGTGAAAGACCCCCACATGCGTAAGAATCAACTCTATCATCCCTCAACTTCAAGGGAATTACAATTTGAATGGATGAGGAAGTTGTAGTACAAATTGTACTGCAGATCAAAAGGGTAATTGGTCCATTTTTTCTTAGGATCTAAGCCACAGGACATACAGTGGAGGTCTTCCTGTCACCTAAAATTCCAAACCTGGATCACATGTTTCCAATACCAAACCTTATTGGTGGTGAAATCAATGACAAGCAGGTTCACCACCAAATAAGATTTAGGATTTAGGTTTAGAAATGCTAAATTTAGAAATCAGAGATGACAGAAGACCTCCAGTAAGCCTCTCTGTGAGACACCAAGAGGTTAGTTAGGCTTGTGGTGGATGAGGCTTGCAAGCACTGCATAGGCCATCTGCTTGGATCAGCAGTTCCAATGAGTTGTTGGACTGGCCTGTCCAAGCAGTCCTTGGACATGGCCATCCGACAAGAGGTTGGACTTGCCTGTCCAAGCAGATGAACCCGCCTGGGGACTGCTCGGACAAGTCCAGTCGGCATCTTATTGGGCAACCATGTCCGAGAACTGCTTGGACAGGTCAATCCCAGGACTCATTGGACCCATTGGTCTGAGCAGATAATTAATGCAGTGAAGGTGTGCACTCTGTGTATAATCTGGGTCTCTGATCAGAAGTGTTTGTGTGATCCAGACCATGTAGGTAACATGGATGACAGTCTGATGAATTCAGCCGCGGATATTAGGGCAGTTCATGTACTGCTAATTTTGCAATAAAATGCTAATTTGAACCTGCATCAGTAAATTTCAAGGAAGTTTATGTATGGTGAGCTCATGAGCTTGAATGGAAATCCCTGCCATTTAATGTTTGCTGACCCAATTACCTTTATACGGCATCCGCAAGCAGCCAAATCAGCAAAAACAAATCGGCAGTATGTACATGAACTGCCCAATTGGATTGACCTCATCGCCGGTGCACCCAGTGCAAAAGCTCTCATCATT
>SMGU01001671.1:0-13946 GCA_004348175.1 Puccinia novopanici
TGAGAAGAGGTTGTGAATTTCTCCAGAAATGCCTGGAGGAAATGTATAAATTTTATTTCTACAAACTTCATCCATCACCAAACACACTATCATGACCATATTCATCACCATCCTTGCTTTCAAATATGGAATTTGTGTTTATGAAGATATCATAGCTCAGGGCACAAAAGGATATAATAAAATTAAGGGATTGATTTACACAAGACATAATTTTGAGTTCAGCATAAGTTGTACATACATTATACAAAATACATTCATTCCATCCAGAATAATTAAACTTATTTTTAGAACAAATATACGGGTTTCATGTAACCAACATGCTAAATGTTTCGAACCAAACCTATGGGAGCATATACGCGATGGCACTTGACAGGGAAGTGCCATGAATCGTCCCCTGGTGGTACAGCCCCAGCAAGTCAGCCTCAAAAATTCAAATTATTGTTTGGTACTTTGGGACAATGAAATTAGTCTCATTTGATTAATCTCAGTTTTTTGTGTCAAGCCAGCCCTTTTGCCAGCAAAACAGACTGCAATGTGGCCAGCTTCAAGGCTCCATCAGCCTTCAGGATGTTTTTCCAACCCTATATTTTATGCAGTACAGTTTTTTGGCACTATGACTTTGTGACACAAAAAAAAAAATGAAAAACCCAAGCTGTTCCCAACCACAAGCTTTTTGGAAACTGCTTCATAAAAACTTTGATGAATGAATTTGTCCATGGGAGAATATCCACCCATGATCATCAATTCATATTCAGAGTCATCATACCAGTAATTATATTGCATTCAAACAAGATAAAAGACAAATTTAAAAGAAAAATGTTTTTCCAAACAAATCAATGATAATTAATGAAAGAGTCTTATAAATTAAAAGCGATGAAATGGACTGTTAAACAAGTGAAAAATCATGGTTAATGTTACTACTGGAGTATACTACATTTCAAGTGCAGGCAGTTACACTGCACAAAAAACTTGCTCAACTACCTGCAGTTGACATGCAGAAAGTCCAAGAAAGCTTGTGGTGTTACTCAAACCTTGCTCCAAGAGTGATTCAACCAAGCTTTGATTCACAGACACTGTGCATGCTGCACAGTGACTGTTCCAACAAATCTACATATGCAGACAGGTGGAGTTTGGATGGCAGCTTGGCTGGAGCATGCTGTATGTCACTGCAGGCAGTTGGGCAAGTTTTATTTGAAGTGAAAGTTGTTTTCTTTTTTTTTCTGATTCTAACTAATTTTAAAATTTGAAAGAGTAACAGAGTACTAGAAGGGCTAGAAGTATGGGGGTAGGAATATTGGTCAAACCTCCCTGAATTCATATCAATATTCCATTTCTGAAACTATACTATAGGATTTCTTGAGAAGGAAAGAGATATAACTGGTTTGTAATATTATCCAAAAGACTGAAGGAATTCCTGTCACTCAGAACCCTTGATCTGGACCTTGTAATTCTGCATTTAAAACTTTTATTCGTGAGGAAAATCAATGACAATAAGGCTTGCACCACAAAACAAGGGTTTGAGTTTGAATTTAGCCTATCTAAATTAAGCAATCCAAACTGATGGGGAAATGCTCCATTTGTATTTTTCATTAAAATTTTTGGACACCCTGAATTATTTGTAAGACTGAGAAATTGACTATTGTGGAACTCCTACTGGAGCAGATGTTAGGTGAAGCTGAGAAGAGAAAGTGGCTTTTGACACTGCCCTCTGGGGTGGTCCAAGGATGAGTGATGAGATTGTGAACCTGTGAAAAGCAGAGCAGAGTCTTGAGACTTGGAGGTGGGGTGTTGGTTTTTTGGGATATTGTGAATGAATTGAATCAGTGATGAGCAATGATGGATCAGTGAGGGATGACAAGGATTTAAAAAATTCTATTGACTGGTTCTTTGATCAGAAGCCTGCTCATATATGCCTCTTGTGCCTGAGTCCAAACTTGGACTCAAACCCAGGGGAGTGAAGATGTCAAAGAAATCTTTTTCACCTCTATCTACAAAGGCATGACACCAAAGAGAACAGACAGACCACAGTAAAGAAAGGAGAACACAGCACCACAGAAACATAAAAAATCAAACATCCACCTTTAGAACCAATAGATTTGTCTTGAGTCTCTCTAAAAAATGGGCTGTTTCATTTTATCTGCAACCTTAACCCTCCAGCACAATGTGCTTGCAAACACAGAGTCTGGGTCTTACTTCCAAACAATTTCTTCTGTATACTCCCTGACTCCCAGATTGATACAGTAGAATTGGAGAGAGGCAAGATCTCTTATAACTCTTGTGCATTTATACCTTCAGTTGCTGTGTGAATTTGGGAACCAAGCTCTTGGTTACCAAAGGCATAAAATTACAAAAAAAGGGGCAGAACTGCCACACATCCAACTTGCTACTATGGGGGATAGCTTGATGGAGAACTATAAATAAAACAAGTAAAAATATTAATACTACAGGCCAAAAAGCCACAGGGACTCAGGCAAGACCAATCAATGGCTTTGCAAGGAGATGGAACTGGGAAACAGCAAAAAACACACACACACACAAGGCAAGAACAGGATCATCTGTTCAGGGTTCAACCCCAGCTTCTTTGTAGATGACCAGGGCTTCACTCAGGAGGCAAATCAAGGGTTGCGGATGTTTAATTGTTGAAACCATGATGAAGTCTGGGCCCAGAAGATCTTCAAGATTATGCTGACTCTGTGTTCAAGTGGAGGTGGCTCTGATATGCAAGCACCTGTCCGCTGTCAAGTTCAACAGCTCTAAGAGGCTTGAGTAGCTGGCTTGTAAGACCACAAAGGAAACAACATTAAAAAGGGTTGAAAAATCTTTGAAGTATGCATACAGCAGAGCAGATGATTGTTGAATTTCTGGCTTTCTAGGCTCAGAGTCCTGGAAGAGGCGGATGTAGAAGGAAGTAGCGCTGGACCCTGTACCCAAGGCAGCGGGGCATACCCGCAGAGTATACCTTGCGGGTCGGGGCGCCGGGACGGCTCCTCAGTCCCACTGTTCCCGGCGTTCCCGTCGGGTACGGGCCACGGGCTGCTCATAGATTTCCCGCGGGTACAGCGGGGTACCGCGGTTGGGGATGGCCATCGGCTCACAGGAGAGCCGCGGGTGGAGACGGTAGCATTTGGTTACTGGTATATCATATGGAAAGAGAATGAAAGCAAAAAAAAACAAGATCGTTATAAAAAAAAAACATTGTTAATGCAAGTCTCGAGAGACTCAAAGAGACAGAAAGAGGACTAGTCGGAATCAATATTGCTTTTGTCTTTGTCTTCATTGGTGTCGTTGTTGCCATTGATGATTGGATTTTTGACGTTTGAGGAACCCATCATTACCTCAAATTTTTGATACCACTCCTTAACACAAAGGAGGTGCTCAATTGTAGTTGCACTGAGACTGTGCCTCTGGGAGCCAATGATAGTTTTTGAGCGGGAGAAGACGCGCTTGTATTTGGCTTCTGGAACTCCCCAGTAAGCAGTTCTGGTCGGTATACCCGCGGGCAGGTGGGGCATTCTTGTGTTCCCACCCACCCCGCGGGGTACATAAAATTCCTGCAACCCGTACCCAATACCCGCGGGTACCACGTGGGCGCCCCCATTTTGCTACCCTAGAGACGGGGATACCCTAGGGGCGGGGTCACGGGCAGCCTCCAAATCCACGGGTACCCCGCGGGGTCCAGCGCTAGAAGGAAGATTAAGGGCAGAAAATTCAAGAAAAGTCACTGGATTAGGGGGGTTCACAATAAACTTTTCCGCTTCTCGCGCGCATAAAACACCTTTCCCATCTGTGACGTTTCTTGCGCAAGTTATAGCTTAAATTTTAGGTAAGAAATCACCGCGAGTCACCTTTTGTGGCATCTCGCCCCATCAAAAAGCAAAAACCCACATAAAAAACCTCCCTATGTAACTCCTCAACTCTACAACTCATCACCACACCCCCCAACACCGATGTAGACTTTAAATCTGGCAATGCTAACCCTCATTCTTCAGACTGTACATCCGGCACTGCTGGGTGCTTCATCAAATAGAAACCCAAACGCGACAGGAGTTTCCAACTAAGCACATCCCTAAACTGGGGACGGAAGGTATGTTGAGATGGGTGTCCAGGAGTTTGTCGGTGTCTTCAAAATCCAGAAAAACAAGAGTGATAAAGAGGCCCCATATCAGAGATTGACGTTCACTGAATTTCTGCATTTGTTGTGGGGGCTGTGTTTGTGGGTGTGCGCAAGACTGTTTCCGAATGTTTTTTTTTCTCATGGTGTGTTTCTTGACAAGTTTAAATTTTTGGCGCTGCGCTTATGCACAGCACGTGTGTAAGCTTCCCGGGTGGCGTCAACACTTTTCTTGCAAAAGTTTATTGTGAACCCCCCTATTGGCTCAGGATGGTGCGGAAAAAGAGGGAAAGAACCAATAAGGATAATTGCTTGGACTAGGCTATGTTTAAATATACTAGATACAAGTTGGTTAAAATGTGGTTGAGAATGAAATTGAATAAAAAACAACTGAGAGATGAATTGAGTTCAGATTAGACAGATTAGACAAAAAAGAGCTATAATTATTCTGGTTCTAGATAAGCTGAATAAGAAAAAACAAAGACATCACAGACAGCAAGGAGCATTAATTCTTCTTGATCAGTTGAGAAAAATCAAGAAACAAGAAGTAATTTACTGAGACAAGAGGGCAACAATGGCACACATCAGACTTCTTCTATATTACTTTAATGTTGATGATTCTAAGAAAGAAATAAAAACAAAAAATATTGAGAGGGGAAGAGTTGAAATTCCAACAATGATCTTCCTGGTCACATGTAGGTTCCCCAAGGTGCAGATGCAACTTCGCAGGAGCTGAACAGGAGAAGAAGAAGAAAAAAAAAAGAGTGGAATAGAGAAAGAAGTGCAATACCAACAGTTGTCTGTCATGATATTTTGTTACTTTCTTTTCGATCGTCATGACTAGCGTGCAAAGACGCGCTTGGACATGACATTTGAAGGAAGCACCGTCGTGTTCAAGCTGGCCATGGTAGGGGGCAGCTTGCCCGAGGGAGGGGGATGCTGCTCATGGCAGCTCACGAGGCGAGGCACTGCAGCAACGCGGGGCCGGAGCCGGGGCGCGGATGAGCGGGATCCGGAACCGATGAGCGGGGTGGCAGCGTCGGCCGTCTCCCCGTCATGCTAGGGTTGGTGATGAAGCATCCACGCTTCGGACCCTCATGCAGACTGGCACATGTCGGACAGACTTGTCGAAACTTGCTCCCAGCATCAGCACCGAGCGTCCGTCGCCACGCCCCACCGACAACTTGGGGGCATACATCATCAGGGGGGCCTTGATGGTCGGCTTCGGAATGTCCGACGGAGGCAACCCACTCATCGCTTCTCGACAACCCCTCACCGAGCACATCAGGGGACACATCAGCTCGTGCACTAGTTCTCTTCATGCTCCAGTCGCGCTGGCCAGCGATCTGCTTTCGGCGTCATACCCACACTCCTCGGGTTGGGTGATACGAAGGTGGGCTTTGTTTCGACGGAGCCTTCTCCTCCTGGTTCACAGGTTCGATCGTCAAGTAATCTTGGAAATATTTTCATAGACGTGGCCATAGGGATGGCGCTGCAGACTGCTCACCCAACGGCTGCTGCAAGAGGGAAATCACAATATAAGATTGGGCCCAATCCCCTTCATCACTTTTCAATCCCACTTCTTCTTTCTTCTTTCCTTCCTTTTCCTTTTTTCTGTCAAGCAGGGACTAACAAGACCCACATTACTAGTAGACACTACAACAGTCATTTCCACACTCAGCTTTGAACGCCATTGGACACTTTCCAACTTACTTGACACAGTACATCAGAATCACATAAGCTTTTGTTTCACTACTTACGATACTTCAACCACGACTTTGCATTCCTCCACCTAGTCCAGGAACCTGTGGGGCACGCTTGATAATCCTAGATAGCAAACAACAACACGGCAGAATCTGGTACCATCGTCGGATCTGAATTTTTCTACTCTTGAATACACGCTTTGATCTGTCTGTATCACTCCAAATCAGACTACGGAGAATCATGATGCACTATGTCTACTTGTCTATCATTCTCTCTCCTCTACTTCTAATTGATCATGCCGCAGCAGGTCCCAAAGTCAGAAGACAACTTTCGGGTGGATACGGTTCCGGGTCGGGCAGCGGAGCTGGCTATGGCTCTGGGTCGGGCAGCGGAGGCTATGGCTCTGGGTCGGGCAGCGGAGCTGGCTATGGCTCCGGGTCGGGCAGCGGTTATGGCTCCGGCTCGGGAGGCTTAGGCTCCACTGCTTATGGTTCGGGCGGCGGTGACTCGAGTACTTACGGCTCCGGAGGGACAGGCTCCACTGCTTATGGCTCGGGCAGCGGTGGCTCCTCGAGTGCTTACGGACCCGGCGGCTCTGGCTCAGATGTCTCTGGTTCTGGCGGCATGGATAGCTCTATCTGGCACGCGACAGGGTTTAATGGCGGCATGGATGGCTCCAACTGGCGCGCAATGTTGGAGGGGATCTTGAACACGCAGTTGAGCTCTTTGCCAGGCTTGGGTCCCTACTCGAGCCAGATCCAATCCATCGCTCAGTCCAGCTCCTCCAGCTTCAGTCAGAACTCTACAAGCGTCACTACCACCCAGACCGACACTGACCAAGGCTCGGGTCGTTGCGACAGTCAGTATTTCTTTTTTTTTTTTCTTGTCGCTTTGCGAACTGGGAACTGATCGGCTCATTTGTGTGGATGTCTACTATCAGGCAAGGGCTATGTGACGCTTTCTGCCACCTCCTTGAGTACCCTGTCTACCTATTACACTCGGCTTGACAAACTGCAAACACTCTGCCAGCAGAATGGGATGCAAAACTCCTACGGCCTTGTCCAAGAGACCCAAGCCAGTGTTTCTAAGGCGATGTATTCGGTGGTTCAGCTGACGGCCACCAAGGAAGTGACCAGTTGTCAGATTGCCCCATCACAATGCGCACCGGCACAGGAGATCCAGACTTACTTGCAAACATTCTCAGAGAAGATGACCACCATGGAGCAGACTATTACGACCGAGATTAGCTCATCCCACAGTAGTGCAGACTGTGACCCTTCCAACTCTGGTGGTGGCTATGGTGGTTATGGTGGCAGTTCGGTTGGAAGCTCCGGTGGGCTTGGTAGCTCCGTCGGAAACTCCGGCGGATATGCCGCCGATAACGGCGCTGGAGCTTCACAGGGTTATGGTCAGGGAAACCCGATGGACGCGAGCGCAAACGTCAGGGCTGACGGCGGGTCGGGCTGGAATGGGACATTCCAGAAACGGGGGTACTATGCCTCCAGCAGCAAGTCGAGCACCTCCGACACCTCCCTCGATAAATCTACCCATTCCTCACAAGAGCAGACTGTGCCCAACACGGCCAATCTTGGATATGGAAATGATCAACCCATCGTCTCCAAGAACGAATCCTCATCCTCTACATCACTCAAGAATCATGCCAGCCAGCAATCGAACATGACTGTTATCAGTCAGTCGGGCGCAGGAGGCCAGGGCGGCTGTCAAAGTGGAATGAGCTCAACTACTACTACCACTACCACCACTACCACCATCAAACAAGTCTTCCAAGAATGCAAAGTGAGTTGATTCCACACCCTTGTCCCCCCCCAAGCTTGTATGCTCACCTGCCTGTTATGCAACACAGCAAAGCTACCTGGTAGTCGAGCAGGTCTGCATTGGGCTCATGAGTTCCAACCCATCCCAAGGATCGAATGGTGTTCACATTGGACAGAGTAGCACTACCACCATCAACATCAACATCA
This sequence comes from Puccinia novopanici, assembly GCA_004348175.1. Taxonomy (NCBI): domain Eukaryota; kingdom Fungi; phylum Basidiomycota; class Pucciniomycetes; order Pucciniales; family Pucciniaceae; genus Puccinia; species Puccinia novopanici. The sequence continues at coordinate 7,798 of SMGU01001671.1, forward strand.
GTCAAAATATTCAGACCAACAGCTCCATTATCACTAACTTCCTTAAAAACGTCAATGGCGGAAGCGCATACAACGGCAATGGAGGTAGTTACCCCTCAGACTCTAACAGTGGATCCGGCTACCCCTCAGACTCAAGCAATGGCTCCGGCTACCCCTCAGGATATGACAATGGATCGGGCTACCCTGACAACTCTGGAGACACTTCTGGCGGTGGTTATCCCTCAGGCTCTGGTTACCCATCAGGAACCACGAACTCAGGCTCCGGCTATCCCTCGACGACCAGCCCCTCAGACAGCTCTAACTACCCGTCAGACTCATACCCCTCTGGCTCCGGCTATCCTTCCTCCACCACCCCGGGAGGAGGCTCCAATTATCCCTCCTCTACCTCCCCCTCAGGCTCGGGTTACCCCGGACAGGACAATTCCACCTCTGGGGGATATCCCTCCTCCGGCTCTGGCTATCCCAGCTCGAGCTCTTACCCAGATTCGAGCACCAGTTCCGGCTCTGGCTATCCGGGATCCACAGACGTGGACTCCTCTGGCTCCGGCTACCCCTCCACGGGCTCCGGATACCCCTCCTCATCCTCCGGATATCCCTCCAACACCACCTCCGGCTCCGACTACCCCGTCAACCCGGCTGTCGTCTCCCCCTCCTCCTCTTCTTCCTCCTACTCCTCCGCCGCCGCTGCTTGTGTCTGTCAACCTGACGCCTCCACTCATCTCCGCATCAGAAGCCTCGAGGCTAAACTTGATGCCGTACATCGCGTCATGAAAAAGAGAGGCCTCTCCGAGCTTTAATATCCTCTTCCACCTCCCCACCCACCCCCGCTAGCTTTTACCTTCTTGAAGATATATCTCCAGCTCCTGCTTCTCCTTCTTCCCCCCCTTTTTTTTGCTTTTTTTTCTTTCTCTACCTTTGGACAGCACATACGATATAACCATCTTTTATAAACCCAAAAAAAAAGAAGAAAAAAAACCTGGCCTCTTTGACCGCTGCATTTTCCCACCCACTTCTCTGTATAGCTAGCTTAGCGTGGCGCGTGATGACCCGCAAAGAAGAGCATGTCTGATTGATTTTTTTGTTTTCTCTTTCAAATTCAAGCCAAATGATGAGGGTGCCCAAAGATGTCTGTTTACACCTCGACTGTTTGTTTCGCACAAGAAAAAGGTATATTCGATACCTAGCTTACCCCGGCAATGCAATGGACACACACACACACACACACACACACACACAGAAAAAAAAGAAAGTGATTTTGTTGATTGGTCTCTGCTTAATTTTCTGTTTTTTTTTTTTTTTTTTACACCACTACTGTCATGAGTTAAATAGAAGGGGAACCAGCTGTTGTCTTCTTGACCAACATCATGTATGAACGGCTTATAAGCATCCAACAAGTGAGTCATTCATGAAGGGCTATGCGGCGACACAGGCGTGGCGCCATTCAAGCGAATCTCGTTTGTTCGGCTGCCGCAACAATAACAAGGGCCCCAAAAGGGGAGGTCTTCCGAAAAATTACATACATAATTGAGTCCGCCGAATGATCCCCCATCTGGACCGCAAGTTCCCAACCCTCGAACTTGGAGAGGTGGAGACAAGTGTTGCGGAGTGTGTGCAGGCTCCAACCCTCCGCATGGTGCATCCAGGTAAAAAGATCAAGGCCCTGCAAAGCCTGCGTTGATTGCTCTCTCTTCCATCCCCGCCTCAATAATACTCACTGACAATTCAAGTTGCCACCTCCCAATAAGCTTTGGGTTGTGGAGGGTCAGAAAAAGGATAGGAATCGGACTCGACGGGAAGGTCTCCCAGTATACATAAATACATACACAGAAGGACAGAAGCCAGAAAAACTGCACAGGTTCTTGTTCCCAAAAAAATCCACCAAAAAAAAAGCCGGGGTATGGAGAGAGCGCAGGAAAAGGATCATGAGAAGGACAACACGTCCACCACGTGTTGAGCCAGGGACGGGCGAGCGGGAGCTTTCGAGATGGAGTGTGACTGATCGAGGGAGACGAGGCCGCTCTTTGTACATATGGTCCACACAAACAGCCGGCAGCCCGCAACGACCATCCAGGCTTCGCCATCATCATCGTCATTGAGCAGTGTGCTGGACACACCGAGACTGCGTCCCCCCCGCACATCCCCTTCTTTCATCGCAGACGCCCCCCACCACGTCTCGGAAAAACCCGCAAGACCAGCTTGCGGTGGACGACACTAAGTGGGCAGAGTCTCAGCTCATGTCCTTGACTCTAACGATATGTATTTAGAACAAGAAACTCGTCGGGATGCAATCCTCGTCCGTGTCATGGGCCTTGCTAGCGCGACACCAGGCGAGAAGATACGATTACACGAGCAGTTCAAGACAGCACATTAGTAGACAACTCGAAGGGGAGAGGAGAGTGGGCAAGATGAGAGGCATCAGGTGGAGGGCGGGAGGGGCGGGGGAGAGGGCGGAGGATTGCGGGGATTGTCGCGGCCGAATCTGCGGGAAGAAGGGTCGTTACTACCACTACTACTACTACTACTATTGTCCAAGCGGGCGGCATACTTCGCGGCCAGGAGGCCGAGGACCTTCGAGAGACTCTCGAACGAGCGGGTCAGCAGCGTCAGCGAGTTGGATAACAGCGGCTGCGTCATAAGCCCATGCATCATCGCAAACTGGCTCGGCACTTTCCGCCCCTCTTCTGCCCCCATCATCTCTCGCACCGAGCCCGGCACCTTCGATAGGATCCGGTAACTCGGCCCGTAGATCTTCTCAATGTGCCAATGCATACTCGCCATCCCACTCGCCATCCAATGCGCAATGTTGATCACACTTTCATAGCTGTTTAAAAATAGAGAAGGGTGTTCATTGTTCAGAAAAGTGAAAACAGGCAATGAAGCAAAGGATAAATGATAGACAGACTCCTTATGATAGGCCAGTACGACCAAGCCGCGGAGAGATTTATCGGGGAGATGACTGGGGACGGAAGCAGGATTCGACTGGAGGTTCTGGCTGGGGAGGGCGTCGTCGTCCTTGAGTTTCTGGAGAAGCCAGTGGTGTTCGAGGGAGCCGAGTTGGCGCATGGAAGCGAGATGGCGGAGGAGGGCGGGTTTGCCGGTGGCGAAGTAGAGATATTTGCCCTCGAGAGCACGCAGGGTGTATTTGCGAACCAGCGCGTCCCAGCGATCCTGCTCAGCTTCTCCCGTCACAGTCGTCACATCCGTGCGGCCCTCTCCGTCGCCCCCTGATTCAGCCGTGGTGGTGCCCTTCAGGGCCCTGGCTGGGTCCGTTATGAGTGCCGGCAGCTGGTTCGAATAGTAGCAAAACAGGGAGCACGTCGGATCCCGACCACGCAATCTATTGTGTGGTGAGAATGCGTCTTGTTGATCAGCTTTCGGGGTTTCCTAGATCAATGGTTGAGAATCATTCGAAAGCTACCTTCCTGCATTAGTTTGTCGACACTTGAACCAGCAGCGCTCGTCGGTTGCCAGTGGGATGACGATCCTTTCCTGGGCTGTCTTGGGGGTGGAACTGGTTGATGGCTGGGTGGACATTGCCTCGAAGTGGTTGCCAGTGGGACTGCCGCTCAACAGAGACCCTCCTCTGGGCAGAAGCCACGGGGGACTTCGGGCTCAGCCACGGGGGACCGGCAAACCACATTCCAATATAGCGTCAATCGATTGGTTTAGGGTATCTGGTCCCAAGTTCTTGGTTCTTGTTGCCAACAAAGTGCATCCATGACCTGGAGGACCAATGGTGGCGATCGGAAGGAATACATTTCAAGTGCAGTCATCGTGTAAGCACTCATGCAATGTCAAGACGGGAATTGAATGTGATGGGAGGTTTTTTGTTTTATTGGAGGACATAGAGACGAACAGGGAGAGGAAAGAAAAAGAAAAGAAACGCGATTGGAAGAGCAATATTTCAGAAGCCAGTTCAAAGCGCGAGGAAATCTTTCACTTCAGCCTCCGTTAGCTTTCTGAAGACCGGCTTGGCTCGATCGGCAGGCTGGACAGTATCCGCCCCGACACCCACGGTTCCCATCACCCCAATCTCGATGGTCTTTTCAGTCATCTGTCCTTCAAAACCTTCTTTCAACGTCAGGATAGCCGTGTGAATGGCATCCTCAAGCGACAATTCATCATTGTATCTGGAAAAAAGTTTCAACCGTAAGCCTCACCATTTCGTCTTCCAATTGCATTTTTTTTCAAGAAAATTCTACCAGGGCCTAATCTGGAAAACAAGAAACTACTTGCCTTTTTTCCAAGAACGTCTTGGCATTCACCATGTTCTTCCCGATGGCGGATGCTTTCCAAGGCCAAAAGCTGCCACTCGGATCCACTTGATACAGGGTCGATCCCCGATGTTCATCCCAACCTGCGATCAACAAAGACACTCCAAAAGGACGGACACCGCTAAAAGGATTGGGGAAACGAATCAAAACGTGGATAATGACTCCCATGAAGGTCTTAGAATCATGGCCACTGACCCTGATTGGGTGGCTTCCTGCATGACCGTGGCGATTTCTTGCGTGAGCAACCGTGTGGGCGGATATTCCCCATAAACCTTAAGAATACGAACCACTGCCGGTCAACGTCCACAATCTTCATGATGAGAGGATAAGATGCATAGAAAGGATCTCACTTTCCAATAGGCTTGGGCAATCTTACGTGCCCGTGTGACCAAGACTCGATAATCAGGTCCCATTCCTGTGTCCTTCGAAAATCAGCAACCGCTTTTATTTTACTCTCTTCCTTACACAGCTCGAAGTACGGGAAAATAGACGCTCATGTACCTGAATACACCATTCCTATGTTGGGACAAATCGAGGCCACTTTCTCGATCATCGAGTCGTCGACGAGGATTGAGGCTGTCTTCTTTTCTGTGGCGATCACGACCCCATTTGAAGCTTTTGATTTCAGAAAAAAAAAAAAAATCGGAGTCAGGTCAGTGGTGGGTTTTATCCCAAAGTACAGAATAAAAAGAAAGTAAATAGGAAAGCTAACCTTTGATTCCAAGACTAGAGGTGCCCTGACCGACGGCAGCAAGGGCGTGTTCGATCTGGACGAGTTTTCCGGATGGCGAGAAGGTGGTCAGGGAGAAGCTGTACGATCCCCCGCCGGTGGCCATGATGGTTATTGATGGTGTTGATGATGATGGTGAGGGAAAGCGTTGTTGGCTGTTGTTGGCATGACGCAAGCTGCCCTCACCCTCTCCACCAGGCTGTCTCAGCCAAACGGCGTCGCGACATCCTTGTGACATCCAACCAGTCAAAAAAAAAAAAAAAAGAATAAAAATAAAACTTCACTGCTTCTTTCAAGCTCCTTCTACTTTACATCAGTGGCTTTTCGGCTGAGCTATGTCATATGAAAGGGGGGTTCAAAATAGCATGCTTCGCTTTCAATCCCGCCTGAAAAAAAAAAAAATTTAACAACAGTGCCCTGGTGACTGAGACATGTTACTGAGAAGTTGGCTTGTCCTAAATAGGGCAGTTCATGTACAGCTGATTTGGCATAAAACCTGGTGATTTTAACCTGCATCAGGAAAGTTTATGGAAGGTTTATGTGTGGTCAGAGGACCCCGGATAGCCCTGGCAAAGCCGCCTTATGTAAAATCCGGGAATTCAGAGTTTTGGATACGTTGGAGAATCCAGTTTTTCATGGCCAAACCAGATTTAGATACGTCCTACATCAGGACCATTTATCTAAAAAAAAAGCAAGTCTGGGTCACTTTTGCCGCAATGGCACTTCAAAAGCCAGTTCCTATCATCCTGTGTCAATTATATACTTATTACATAAGGAACATTCAATTTTTTTTTAAAAAAAAGTCCGAAAGATACAATGTACATAAGGAGCATTTCATAAAAAAAAACAGATCCAATACATATCCGGTGAATTACACAAGGAGAATTTTGAAAAAAAAAAGCCAAAAAGATACGTGCGGCATAAGGCGGCTTGGCAGGGGCTCTCCGGGGTCCTGTGGTGAGCTCATAAGCTTTGAATGGAAACCCCTGCCATTTGATGCTTGCTGACCCAATTAACTTTTTATGGGATCAGAAAAGCAGCGGAAATCAGCAGGCCCAAATCAGCAGTACATGAACTGCCCTAATAGGTTGAACCACTGATATACAGCTAATCCACAAAAGCTTGCGGATTTCACATGTTTTTTT
>SMGU01001676.1:0-11785 GCA_004348175.1 Puccinia novopanici
CATCCGCAACAACTCTGCATGGCCAGGCCGAGTCATATTTGCAACAAGGTCGGTCGTCCACACCCATATAATAAACCATTTTCTCGTCAGTCCAACTTCAATTCTCATCACTCTTGCCGGGATTTAATGCCTCCTCTTTCGTTGGAGACATTCCTTTTGATTTTTTTTATGGTTACGTGATTGGGGGAGAAGAGGAACACTTACCCGTCGACCAGCGACACTGGGCCAGCCCGATCCGTACTTGGCGGTGCGGGAAAATTAGGAAACGGAGACGCGGATGCAAAGCGAGCAAAAATTACGAGATGACAAGAAGCCAAGATGATCAAATGATTGACGTTCAACATTATGCAATAAATAAACAAACGTCGACACGAGAGAAGAAGCTTAAAAGGGAGATAAATTTAAGTCAATTAATGGAGCGACAATAGCTAGAATAAAAAAGGAGAGCTGATTTTGAAGTGTGGATCACGTCTCCTGGGCCAGCCGCAGAGAATAAGAGTGGAGTAAAAAGGAAATAAAGTTGGGTGAGAGGAGAAGGGGGGAGGACGCATTTCAAGGGACAGGCCAGCAGGCAGCAAAGTAGCTAGCACGAAGGCACAAACAGAAGCAGTTCATCGACGGCGATGACCGAACAGCACCACAAGAGCATGCCGATGAGAGGCCGCTTCTCCAGGACAATTAATGCTTGCATCCGTCCCCCCTCCAATAAAATGATAACCTCTGAATTGGCACGTGCATGGTTATAGCTACGCCCTCGAAAACCACTGATAGGCGGCTGGTAGCCAAGATCCCGAGGCCTGAGAAGAGAGCCTGGACTCCCTCGCACTACATGCAAGACTCGGACTCTTATTCCTCCAAATCTCCCTCTGTCGCCGTATCTCTTCAATTAAGGCGCTGGAGCCGTAAACTCCGCCCTAATGAGCTCGCGAGAGTAGTGATGAGGATCCTGTGTTCCAAAAAAAAAAAACCCCTCTTTCGATTAATTGGTATGGTGAGCTGCGGCTGGTCAGGAGAGAAGAATGTGTGACCTGGCGACCAAGATTCCCCATGTTGCAAGAACCTGGTCCGGAAAACCTTCCGTCTCAGGATTTAATGATACCTCATCAAATGAACGCTCAACCAACCGGCCAAGAGGACACATCACATGCCTTGCGTCTAACAACGGCTTCGTTCCATTTTTCCTTCTTTTATTTTTGCAAGTGAAGATGAACAATACGTACCAAGGCAAAAAAGTACATATTTATGTATGTCCGAGAATATTCAAGTGCCTCAGACGAAAAGCTAGCGGTTTATTAATGTGACAAGGAAAAAAGCGCCCAAGGCACAATTAAAAAAGATGAATTATTACACATATAAATAAATAAATATATATGTATTATTTATGTTTGTAAGATGGATGATGGATGATGAGCTCTGCCTGTTGTATATATATAGATAATATGTTTTAGTCTTTAGTTTTTTTTTTGTTTGTATGAAGTGACAACAACAATCACCAAAACGAGAAGAATCCAACAAAAGCCACAAAAAAAAACCCTCAAAAAAAAAGTTTAGATAGACCAGAAAAAAAAGACCCAAGCGAAAAGGAAAAGAGAAAGATCATGGGAAAATAAAAATTATGGCAACAGGACGAAAGAATAAAAAGGTAGGAGCAGGAAGTGTGTGCCGATGATATAATAGGATAAAAGGGGGCAAAACAAAAGGGAGAGCGATGGGGGTTGTTGTTTAACAAGGTGCCAATGAGAACAGATAATCCCATCGACATCCGACGACGAAATGCAAAAAAAAAAAAAGACCAGCACTAGGAGATGTACGTGGTGGATAAGATGATTTCCGCACAAGAAAACCCCCAAAGTTTATGTGTTCGAGAAGCTTGGTCGAACGAGAAAGGATCAGGGAATGAATCAGGTTCCTAATCAAGCAGTAGGAGGTCCGTTGATGCAAGGAATAGGGATATATCTAAAAGAAGCATTGAGTTCTTGGAAAGATAATCTGTGAGGGGAGAGAAGGATGACTTTTCATGATGGTAGAGGGAGGACTGTGTTACAAAAAACAATGGGATGGTTGCGCGTGGGTTGTTGGGAGAATGAATCCATGATTATGTACACGGGTTATTGGGGGTCTGAGAGAAGAAGATCCGAGGGGTGTGTCAGATGAGAAGAAACAGTAATCGAAGTTTTTGGGGGGCCGGCCGGCTCAGGGCCATGGATGGCGGCTGCCTGCGCGAAGAATGGACTTTGTACAGCTGGATAAAAACCAATCCAAGATGGTGCATCAAAACTCTTCCAACACCAACTGTTAGTGTAACATCATGTCAGTAACATGGCCAAGGATGCGGAGAGAAAGAGAAAGAGAGAGTCTGGTCAGTCAAGTCAACCAACTCGCTTTAAGGTTTGAGCACAGAAAAAAACCACCAACCTTGCGAATTTCTTGCAAGTAACACCGGTCAGCATCAGTTAGTCTACCATGTGAATGATTGCCAGGAATCACAGAGAGAGGTTTCATATTGGTGAGGGCGGCGGATTTCTTATGAGATAAACTACTGGGGTATACAGAAGTTGTGGAAGACGGCGCGTGGCTGCTGATGTTTGAGACATTCGATTTTTTGGGCTTGACAGGGTGACTAGATTTTTTGACTGGCTTGGTTGGTTCCGGTTGCTGATGGTCATCGATCGGAATCCAACTGATAATCTCTTTCTTGTGTCTTTTCTCTGCCTCGACGCATGATAGCCAAAAACTACCGCTCTGTCTACCTCGAGTTCTTGTCCCAGCCGATTGGCAGTTACTCTCTTCAGACTCGTATTTGTGTTGTGACTGCGTTGGTAGAGATAACGAGGAAGATAACGAGTTCCAGCCATCGGGACGGATTCCTCCCATAGGTTTGGGACGGGATGAAGATTCATCGTCGGCTAGCCATCGCAGCTCGAGCTCCTCGTCAGATTCTAGGCGGAGCTCATCTTCATCTTCCTCTCCGCCCCCAAGCTTCCTCCAGGACATCGATTCGGCATCAAAGATCATTCCTCCGACAACATGATTCTGGGCCTTATTAGCTTTGAAACTGTTCATTGTCCCTGCTTCGGGTATGTCCTCTCGCATGACACCAATCGGAGACTTCATCCGAGGCGACTGAATCGAGAATTGACTGATTAATGCTGGCCTTGATGAGGTAGACAGTACATTGTCAAATTCTCTGAGAATGTGCTCATTACCTTCCCATCGGGCTTCCTGATCATTCCACCTCATGTCTGTGTTGGTCGAGACTATTGATTCGGATAAGGGAAATAAGTAAGAAGGGGTGATGATCTTCAAAATCTCCCACATCAACAAAAAAAATAAAACAGACTTACGCTGACTTAGGGTATTACCACTCATCTGACGGATGAGACCCTTCTTAGTAGAAATTTTCTTGATGTGAGAATTGATGGCCAAGGCTCTTCGCCGCACACCCTCAGCCTTCCTAGTTTCCAGCCTACTGCGGCTTCTTTGACTGGCTACAGTGGGATGATTCGAGAAATCTCTTTTCTCAACGGGGTTAGAATGAGGTGATGAGCCGAGTTTGCTTGGGTTTCTAATGGTGTTTGGACTGTTTTTGACTGCACGCGTGTACAGCTTTTCCTTTTCTTTGCTAGTCGGTAGATCATCAAATTCATCTAATTCTGTTCCATCCCCATACGTTCTTGGCTTTCTAGGTCTGCGTAATTGGTGTGGTACTACTGCTGGCATACCATTGGTCGTCCAGCGCCTGGAAGCTGATGACTGTTCTTCATGTATGATGGATGGTTTAGCCTTTAGTCGGCTTGCGATCGTTGGCATTGTCAGCCGACTGTTTCCACCTGGTGTACTGGTCGTCGTAGGGGGGCCCGGTGAACAGGCATTCATTCGAGCGCTTTCGGTGGAGCTTCGCCTTGAATTGACTGACGTACTGCGGTCAGGTAAGCCCGAAGTTACCCCGGATGTGCCAATGTGCCTGTTCATGGATGCTCGAGTAGGGTCGGCGTAGGAAGGGAGTGCTGAGCCAGATACCAAGTTTGGTGAGGAGGGCAAAGAGGAGCAATCATCATATGGCTGGTGCCTGGCTTGGGACTGAGGGATAGCACTTGACTTCCAAATCGATGCAGCATTCATTGCGGACTGGGCGACTCCCCCGAGGCGAGTAGGCAGTCCAGCTGAGCTGGATGGATGATGGCCTTCACGATTAAGAGAGGGCATCGACTGCTTGCGATGTAGAGCCCGTGCATTTGAAAGAGAGTTTGATCCAGGTGGTGATGACAAAGGAGCGCGACCATCGCTAGCAGAGGAATTTGATTGGGGGCCTGAAGAGCTCAGGTTGATTGACTTGAGCGCGGCGGCCGACTTTTTGTGTTTGAGTGTCCGCTGACTACTGGCAGATAGAACAGGCGGACCATTGCAAGCGGCCAATGTGGAAACTCTTGCACGTAGGGAGCTTGCCGCATTGACTCTACTAACCAATCGAGCGGCTCTTGAGGGGTTCCCAAGTGGAGACTGAACGCGGCTTGATGTGTCGGGACCCGAGTTGCAGGGAGCAGGAGGGGAGTCATTGGAAAGTTCCGCATTGCTAATGCTTGGTCTTAAGCTTTTTGTCCGAAAGCGGGGCAGGGAGTCAGAGGAAGGCGGATTGACAAATGAGCTGTATGCCGCATTATTTAGGCCAGAGGCAATGCCAGCCGCGGAAATGGGGCGCTGTGGAATCAAGGCATGCAACCTAGGATTGGATGTACCAGGTGGTATGGTTGAGTTGGGTCTATTGATGAGTGATGCATGAGGGGCTGGCCGCCCAGAATGTGCGGATGTGGATGAGGATGGTGCAGGAGTTGATCGATTATCATGCTTCTGGTTCAAGGTGGAACGGCTGGAACAAGCCCGTGCATGCCGGTCGCTAACCTGCGATGTGGAAGTAGCAGGGGTTGTAGAAGGGAAAGGAACGGCAACTCGTTTGGGTTTTGATTTCTGGCCATGAGATTGCTGGAAATAACTATTACGCCCCGATTGATGTGGGTGACTACTTGCAGAGCTGAGAGAGCTACTTTTGCGATTATGGAGCTTGGCAGGATGAATGCTTCCAGTTTCAATTTCCAAGCCGTCCTCGACACGTTCGTCATCACGATCTTCAAATGTAGAAATGTTTTGTCTAACTTGTTGTGCCAGATAGGAGGGCGCTTGGTTGTGAAGAAGAGAGGAACGAGCAAAATTGAGATGACGATTAGCGAGATCAACAAGAGTGAGTGGTGAAGGCATCATCATTTGAGGTTATGACAAGAGAATGGGATCATATGTAGGGTCTTACCGTTTCGTTCTACCAACAAGGCGCGCGCTTTAACTTTTGAACTTAAATAGTTCTGCAAGTCGATACTACGTCCTTGGCTTGTTTGTTTGCCCTTGGGGTCAGGGAAAGATGACTGTCCAGGTTTGGGTGTAGTGGTACTATGAGTGGAACCAGGAGTGGATGAGGGTGGGGCTGGGGCGAGATTATTAGGAATACCGAATTCGGGTGGAAACTCAATGTCATCAAAAAAGCCTTCATTGATGTCATCCTCGACTTCTGGGAAGGATGAGGATGAGCGGTCAGACATCAGACTGGGGGTGAGACTTGGGCGGGTTCGTATCCTCGGAGTGGAATCATCGTTGGAGGCGCGGTTGCCAGTTGAGAGACTAATCGAGTTAGCAGAACTATGCGGCAGTGTAGTCATCAGGATACTATCCCGACGCGATGATGCTGATGATTTTGGAGGATCACAAGATTCATCATCAAGTCCATCGAACTCAGACCCCGTTAGACTGACGGTGCTGTTTGGTTTGCTGTTGGAATATCGGGATTTCTTTTTCAAGTCAGTTAGGTTGATTGACTGCCCGGATGGTGGTAGCTCAAAATCATTCCCAAAATCGTCATCTTCTTCATTGACCGTGGAGCATTGCAGTGTAGACTTTGATGATTTACTGGCTAGGGTGGCTACGCGACTGGCATGAGTAGCTGAATTTGTTGTGCCTGAGTGCGGGGGTTTTATGTTCGATGGTGGTATGAATAAAAGATCAGGTCAGTGTCAAAGATATAATATAGGTGGGTGAGCAAAGGGTGAAAAAAAGGTGATAAACAGGCAATGGAGGGAGACGAGAGCATACCAGAACGAGACGAGTTGGGAGGGTTGCTCAAGTGAAGATCATCCAACTCGTCACTGATGGCGCTGGCAAAACTGGGTTGTTTTTTGACGTCTGGATTTGAATGGCTGACGGGCCTGAATAGAGTTTGAAGGCCGCCCTCAGGCAAGACGATATCTTCATCCCAATCCAAGCCTGCCTGCACGGGGCTTGGCCTCTTGCTGGGTTCAAGCCGAGTGACGGTACCTTTGGCACCTGATGCAAGGACGGCTAGAACTGTCTTGTCAATTTGAGCGGTAGATCGTTTTGAAGGGCGATGATGACGACTGGAGGTGGATGAATCGTCTGGGTTTGGGAGAGGTAAGAAGGAAGCCTTAATGGTGGATTGACATTCTGAGGAGAAGGATTCCCCGGAAGGGTCGCGTTCCTCGGCGGTGTTAGGTTCAAGGTGGGAGGAGCTTGAGGCAGGTTTGTCTGTTGAAGATGGGTTGAAACAATCTAGATTGGGTTTACTCGGTAGTTTTGCGCTCTTGAGTGTCAGGGTCCCCCCCTTGCGATCATCGTCTTCGTCGATTTCAACCTGCTCATCCGAGTCATGTTTTCTGGTACTCTTACGAATTTCGGCGCGCCTTGAGGCATGTGCATGTTTTGTTGCTTTCTGAGCGTGTTGACCTTCTTCATATTTGGATGATGATTGAGATTGAGGAGATGAGGATGAAGATTCTGATGGGTGAGATTTGAGAAGCTTGTTTTGATTTTGGTAATCGTCTGTTGAATTGAAGTCCTCATCTATACCGACCGAGTAGGCGCTATGATTTCCATTATTGCTAAAGAGAACGGAAACTGATGATGATGAAGTCTCGGCCTCGCCTTCGGTATCCGAGTTGATTAGGGTGAGTGGACCATCTGGTAAGACTAGATCAGGATCCGAGTCCCATGATTCGGTAGTGGAAGGGAGGGGCGACATGGGTCAGTCGAGGCTGACCTGTCGAGTTGAGAGAGAGAGAGAGATTCTTGTGATGATTCGAGCTGCAGTGGATGGGAAAAAGGTAAAGTGTTGACGGTTGGGGGGGGTGAGGATGGTGGCGAGATGGGAAGTGATGAGGAGGGAGTGAGCCAGGATTGGAGTAGGAGAAGAGTTTCTTGGTTGGGTAGTCGGACGAAGATGGGTGACAACAGACGAGAAGAACGAGAAAGGCAAGTTGACGAAAAGAAGAAGCGAAGTGAATCAGGAAAGCTCTCGGTCGGTTTTTGCGGTGGGGATGGTCAACAGGAAAGGAAGGCATCAAGCAAGGGAACCACCCAACAGGGAGGACCAACAGAATAAAAATGCAGATTAAATAAAAACCTAGATTAAATGCAGATTAAAAGGGAATTAAACTGGATTAAACTGAATAAACTGGATTAAACTGGATTAAACTGGATTAAACTGGATAAACTGACATTTAAAACTCAGATAAAATCAGTAACAAAAGAAGAGAAAGCCCACCCACTCACAACAAAATACACCAGCTGAAACAATCAAGACCGCGATCAAATGCTGTAATACAATCTGGAAACCATGTCTTTCCATCGAGATAACCACCATTTCAAAATGCGCACCCGGTTGTACATACATGAACTTTAATCAGCTGAAGTGTACGGTCAAGAGCAGTGGCTGGACTCGTAGTGATTACCACGTATACTTCACTCACTCAAGTGCCGGGAGAACTGGTGGTGGTAGAATGATTGCCCGCGAGGTATCCCTGGGCGTCAATGATCGACTTGTTTAATGCCTGGCTTGTCGCTGTATTGCTTTGTTTGTTTCACGTCGCGTGCTGGGGACACACACGTGCAGATGCTAGGCAGATGGGCAAAACATTTCTCCTGAGCCGCAAACTATTCCACTAGTTCCTCCTCTTCCTTCTGAAAAGTTCAAGACACGAGACGATGCGAGTGAGCGAGTAAATATATTTTATTAGAACTGCTGGGATGATGGGTTTGCGATCCAGACGGGGTATTCTTCGATGCTTGGGAAGGCAGAGGTGCTCAGTTATAGGCATCTTTCCCAGTTTACAGTAACACCCCCACAGTTTCACTCTTCTCTTCCCTCAGCTGTCAACAACGAGAATATAATACACACAATCCCATCAAGAGGAGAACCCGGTTTCATGGCTGACCCACCTGTGCTAGTGGCACCGGCTAGTGGACAATCTGGACAGTCAGCTTATGCAGACGTAGTTCACTGCTGGAATCGGTGCCATCCTTCCTCAGGCCACGCGACAGCGTTATGACTCGGAATGGTTTCATTCTCATTCTCTATCATTTGAACTTGACTGCAGGACAACATCCAGCTGACACTCCTGTTCCATCGTTCGAAACCTGCGAATCTGACTATAGAATCTGACTAGATCTGGCATCCAGTCAACCACCATAGGCTGTTTATCGAGGGCTACGCGTGTCCAAAATGTATTTATGTAACACCACCTAAGCTGCGGTTCTTCGCGATAGTTCTTGAGGGCGTCGTCCAGAGCTAGACGTGTCCACACCCTGCCTCCATCAAGGACCCTGCACAGCTCCATTTTTTGCCGTACATCCGAGGTTTAGTGCATAAGCTATAGCCCAGAAAGTCCCTGAGGAAGACAACAAAGAAGGCTGGCACCCTGCCACAATCAGTAAGATGAGCAACATTCCAACTGTACCAAGTATCTCAAAAAAGCCCTGCTTTGTGTTGAACCTGTTGGGTGCAACAGCCAAATGATGTTCTCATATATTCTACATTCCTTACAGTTTTTCTATCCTTTCATCTGAAGAATTTATCTTTGTGCATGCTTGTAGGGAATTTTGTGTGAATATTTTGTGGATGTATGATGAGAATTGGAGGAAAATGAATTTTTCTTAGCAAAACTGACAAGAGGTGAAGCATTTATCCAATTTGAATGATAAATAACTGACCTTTTCTATCTAATCATTCAGCAATAAGTACACCTTTGGGTTAAGAACCTAATTAGCATCATGGGACAACTGGGATATTCAATTGGACAGAGATTGGATAAAATCCAGCAGATGGTTCATTGTAAACCTGTCATTCATTTTTGGAAATAGTGGATGAGATATTCATATATATATTGGATTTCTCAAAATGCTTGGTTTTTTTTTTTACAAATTATGCCATAATTATGCCTTATAACTTTAAACAATGTAAAAAAATCTTTCTGCAAAACAGAGTTCAGAGACTGTCTAGCAAATGCTGACCATGCCGCTTCAAGTCCAATCCATGTCTCAATGTTGTCCCAACCATTTCTCTGTGAATCAGCATTATTAGCTGTTTTTTTTAACAAATCTGTTGCATGCCTGAATGATTCATTAATAAAATGTCTGAATAGCAGTATATCTGCTCAATAGCCTTTCAAACCCCTTCCAATACCATCAAACACATCACATCCAACTCTGGACAATTGTGCAAAACCTCCATAGGCAATGACAGCAATGGAGGAGATTCAATGACAAGCCTCCCCCAACATTGGCGGGATGAATGATCCGGAAACGGTGGCATAAGATGTCATGAGTTGAGGAGCAAGAGACTCCAGGAGCTATCACCCAAAAGATCACTGGGTGAGTCTTTTGCTTGAATGTTTGAATCAGTGCAATGAGAACTGATATCTTTTTTTGGGGGGAGCATTTCCTAGGGAAGCCAATGAAGATTATGATTTTGTTCTGCCTTTTCACGGTTTCCAAAAAAAGGGACATCCAGCTTGACTCAGCCAAAGAAAAAGTCTCAGGGACAAGTCAACTCCTCCCACAATATCCCCCTTGTGGTCACTGTGGAAGAAACCTCCTTCAAGGAGTTCCAATCAAAATTAATCTTGGCTAGCAACAATTGTGTTGCTGGGTGGGCACTGTTGTCATCAAAGGCCTCAAGTCAACTCCCCAGTACATCCACTGGCATGGGCGCATAGCCCACTGCTCCACTTGCGTGAAGAAGAACCACTGCAAAAAAACTGGCACAACTAACTGCAGTTGACATGCAGAAACTCCAAGGGAGCTTGTGGTGTTACTCAAACCTTTCTCCAAGAATGATTCAACCAAGCTTTGATGCACAGTGACTGTGCATGCTGCACAGTCACTGTGCCAACAAATCTACATATGCAGACAGGTGGAGTTTGGATGGCAGCTTAGCTGGAGCATGCTGCATGTCAACTGCAGGCAGTTGACTGAGTTTTTTTTTTGCATTGAACCTCATTGATATCAATAATTTCACCAAGTACCACAAATGACTTGACAGGGCTTGCAATCTAGGCCAAACCAAGGTCACCTTGGCTCTCAAAATGGAAAATCTGGTGCAAGTGGCAAAGCAAGCCAAAATAGAGGACCTGCTTGCTGCTCAAGCTTTGCATGAAAAGGTGGTCAAGGATGCAGCTGTGTCCAAACAAAGGGCTCCTGATTCCAACACCAAGGGCCACAAATATGAAGAAATTGAAGCTGACAAGTGGGAAAACATCAACATTCACATGCAGAAATTATATGCCACTCACAAGATGAATGTTAAATACAATCACCATCTCCCTGTCTTTTGGACCCTGCTAACTACAATCAATACATCCTACTCACTGCAGACACCTGCTTGACCTGGGCCAAAGATTTGATGAGTTAAGTTATACCTGTACCATTTTATTGCCAGCTGATGATTACACTTACTTTGTTTTCCAGGCTGAAAAACAACCCGGGGTGGCAATCAACTGTCCCCAAGCTCTCTCCCATTCATTAATGCAAGTGGAGCAAAAGAGCTTGTATCAACAACCCCAACTCCAGTGGAAGTTCTTCCTCCCTGAACAACTCTACAATCAATTATTGGCCCAGATCCTTGGTGCCAAGGGGGTTTGCTCAGTGGCCACTCCTGATCCTGATGTGCCTCTCTCTTCTCCCCCAAACAAATCCACATGGAAGGATACCTTGAGTTTATAGGTATACACAATAAGGGTAATTTCCTTTAGATCCTGCTTGCAAACACTTTCCACTCTCAAAAATTATTCAAGATCCAATGTGAAGGATCTGGGACTCACCCTTGGTGTGGTCACCATGTTATATTTTGATAATGTGACCAAATACAAGCAATTTTTAGCCTCATGAGATTGGGACAAAAGTTAGATATTTACACCTGCGGCCAGTGCCAATCTTTCAATATGATAGTCACGAATTCCTGGTTCCTGAATCTTTTTCCTTATCTGATTTCTTGACCAAATGCTACTTGTCAAATCAATGTCAAGTATAAATCATCTGATTCATTTCATGTGTCTCATTATCTATCTGCTGTTTGTCTGTATGCCCTCAATGAAAACATGCCAGAATCAGTTGTTTGTCTCTATTCCACCAATGAATGATTGCACATGAACTTGGGGAAAATCCACAATAATGTGTTTTCAATTTAAGATCACAGGTTGAGACTGCAAGTCTCAACATGGCACCACAATCCAGAGGACCATAACATGAAGTGATTCAAGTTAACCTGACTATCTTTGATTGATATTGGTTTGCAGCCAAAGAGTGCAAGTCTCCCACCATCCAAAGCACATGAAACTCAATATAAAGTGAGGTCCTCAACATGGTGATTCATGACCTCGCAGTTGCTTGTCATGGTGCATTAAGAAGGCTGTCAAGAAATTTGTTTCTGTTGGAATCACCAAGGAAAGTATAA